>MU757861.1:0-10974 GCA_026770625.1 Nicotiana glauca
AATTTTCCTTCACTCGTGCCATTCTCGGCTCAATTTCTGCAACCAGAACTGGTTCGCCAGTATACTTTAAGACAGCACCAACATAGCACATAACTGCGCAATCAGCTAATCAAGGTCAACCTCCCCAACTTAGCTCGAAGCCATATATATCACAACACATATACTCTATTGCTGACGTAATACCCTAGTGGGATTAAACTCACCCTTTTATAAGCTTGTGGAAACACAAATCACTCTTCTGCATTCACTCACATAACAGTCAATTACTCCTCTGCATTACTAAGTCCCAAATTTTTCGAAAATTTCGACAGAGTTTCCTTTATAATTGGGCCTATCCACCTGCCAGAGAATCCCCAAAACCATCCTAACAACACGTCCACAACTTGAAAAAGCATCACAATGTATATCAACAATATTAATCTCAATATTACATGTATTATATTATCAAAATTGATACATGGACATGCGTTGCACCTATTCGAATCATAACACATAGAAAAATACCTTTCAATTACACATGAGATCTTCTAACATACACATAAGGATCATACCACTTAAGGACACCCCGCAGGAGATATCCCACCTGCTTCGCCGCAATTCAGTATTTCAGCATATCTTCCACCATCATATATGTTACACGGTCATTTAGTCTCCCTGAGTCTGAACTCATACCGCCACATGTAATGTACTTCACTTTCCGACTAAGAGACATGAAAATATTCTTCACGCGCCCATAACTCGAGGCTACACAACAAATCACAATAGGAAACGAACCACTTAACAGCTCATCTATCATTCAGCAGACTCCTTCGTCACTACTATGTTAATGGTCTGGGTAGTTTAGAACCCACATCATGGTTATTTTACATGACTCTCTATATTATCTTGTTACTATGAGCACCTAGGATATGTTAGAGATTAACAAAGGGATTAAGAACGTACCAGTATAATTGTTGAAGTCTTGCTTGACATTTATGACTATTGATCTGCCTTGTGTGTATACCTGATATTTCTACTTATTTGTGGATCGGGCCGATCGCCTCGGTATGAATAGATGCATCTATAGGCGCTCCGTCGACCCTCGGCAAGTGCACTATTTATTTCTGTTGGATCGGGCTGTCACCTCGACATATTTGCACATGCTTATATAGCTTTTCTTGAGAAAGTGTTAAATATTGGAACTGCTTTTCATGGCTCGAAATGAATTGATAATTGTAACTGTAGTAATTGATTAATCGGAATCTTAGCGAGAATATGACTTATATTCCTTGTTGTAAACTGTTGCCTATTGAAGATTTTTCATTGTTAAACTTAAACTCATAATATTATCTTACCCTAGTGAGTATCAAGTTGACCTCTCGTCTCTACTTCTTCGAGATTAAGCGGGATACTTACTGGGTACATATTATTTATGTGCTCATGCTACGCTTCTGTACTTAAATGTACAGGGTCTGAGGCAGGTGGATCCGGTTATTTCACTGGTGCGCATTCGTGAGCAGACTTGGGAATTCAACGGTGAGCTGTTTTCCTTCCATGTAGATCCGCAGCCGAAGAAGTCTTCCTTTTGTATTGTTATTTTTTGTCTATTCTGATCCAGGTAGTAAGGTAGTGTGGTATTCTTTTGGAATGTATATTCTACTAGTTTCCCATAGCTTGTGACACCAGGTTCTGGCACACACTTTGGTAGACGATTATTTTGGGGTTGTATAACTATTTTATTATAGTATTTATCTCTTCTGGTTTTAAATTCCAAGTTGAGTGTTTATTCCGCCTATTTTAATTAAAAGCAATATAAGTATTTTAGTAATATTTCTGCAATGGCTTGCCTAACAAGGGTTCAGGCGCCCTCATGACCTATTGTGAAAATGGGTCGTGACATTATTTTTCTTATTTGTCTATCATTTACCTGTTTAATTGTTGAAAGGAATTTCATGAAGTTTAATCAGAACTTAAATGACTTTACACATCTTTACTGATTCACTGTTTTTTTTACTTGTTTTTCTGCTTCATTATAGCCTGTAATATGCCTTACGTGTTTTCATATCTCTCAGTCGTTTATTTATGATTATTACTCACTGAGTTGGAGTAATCACTTTACTCCCTGCACCCCGTGTGCAGATTCAGGCATTGATGATCCTGCTAGCGCAAGTTGAGAGCTCCCGGCATATTTCGGAGTCCACGAGGTAGCTGCTTGGCATCCGTAGTCCCGTGTTTCTCCCCCTTTATCTCATTTCTATCTCTTTATCAGTTATTCTGTAATAGTTAGTTGTCATTTGAGACTTGTAGTGTATTGATAGATGCTCATGACTAGTGACACCCCGGTATCGGGCTGTGTTGGGTTTATCTTCCGCAACTATACTATTAACTGCTTGCCATTGGATTATTTATTTTATTTTAGACTTAATTCTTATTATTTAATTGCTTAAAACTAAAATGGGAGAGTGTCGACTGGCCTTGTCTTTACGAGAGGCACCATCACGAGCGGGTCCGGGTTTAGGGTCTTGACAATAATGTGTATATCCATATTATTCCCGAGTTAACTCATTTCCTATTCGTAGTAAATATGATATGGATCAGATATTTTTTCTCTTTTTGTATATATTCATTGTCAACCCTCCCATATCTGATCCGACCTGCCCGTTTATCACTATTAGAGCGGCCAACTTTCAGGCGGGCGATCTTTTGTTTCTTAAAATTTGACTTCTGTATAATCACATTTAAGGTTGTAAAAATGCTCAAGACAAATATTAAAATTCAACTGAATTACAATTTAGGACATCTGAATAATATTTGGTAAGCATGACAACTTCAAGGTGTCACCTTAAAAGAAATGGTTCATGATGAGCTTTTACACTTTGAATAGACAAAAATGGCTAGGCAAAAGTTTCTTGTATTTTCTTTTTAGATTTCTTTAGTGTGAAAATGAAGATTTTTCTTTGAGTTTAGACATAAAATTAAACTAAATTTTAATGAGCCAGCGACACCCTAGGCGAATCTTACATCGACAAAACATGGGAGAGTTGCTGGGTATTTATATAAGTAGACAAGCCTTAAGACTCTAGTGACGCATTTTAAAGTCGTGCGGGTATAGGCCCAAAGTGTATAATATCAGTAATTGATTGGGTTGTTACATATGGTATCAGAGTCACTCCGCGTGAAACCTTGAATGGAGGTGAGGCAAACCTTAGCGGGGACACTGAGTTCCTAAGGGAGGATGTATGTGACACCCTAGGCAATTCCCACATTGCAAAACTGCGGGAGAGATGATGTGTATATAAATAGACATGCCTTAGACTCTAGTAACATATTTTATTGTGACCCTATTAATGGTTTTGGTGAATATCCAAATATCTCAAACGAATGGACAGGAAGTATAAAAAATTCATGTTAAATTGTTTAAAAATAAATGAAGAAAAGACAATAATTCTGCAAGCTATTGCTAATATTTGGAAAACATCATATTCGTACTTCACCGTCAATAAAATTGTAGTGCTAAAATATTGATTAATTAGTTAAAGCTAAGCAATCACAATGTTCATTTAAATTAAATAAATAGAAAAGGTTAAACGTCATGGCAAAGGAACTTTAAGGGACATTTACGAAGTACGAGTGTGCGTAGGAGGCCTATAAACGATTTTAAAATATTTAGAAGATTTTGATCAAAAGCATAATTTAGAAGATTTTAAAAAATTAGGCTTGAATCTGATGAGTTTTGGTTGATCCGATGTTCTTTGAGGTATTTTGAAGATTTGTATAAGTGTTAATAAGGTTATGGGATATGTTGGTGCTTTTGATTGAGGTCCCGGGGGCCTCGGCGTGATTTCGGATGGTTGACATATAGTTTGGAATTTTTGGTGAAGGTGCAGATTTTATGCTTCTGGTATTTCCGCAACAACAGGTGCGATGCCGCAGATGTGATGAAGGGGGACGCAGAAGCAGAAAGGAGTTAGGGAGGCAAAAATCGCACAAGCGGTTGGAGAATTGCGCCTGCGATGGCGCATTTGTGGATAGTGGATTGCAAATGCGAAAAATGGGGACATTAGTGAGGACCGCAAATGCGGTGGTCTTGACCGCAGAAACAGTACCGCAAATGCGGTGGATTGATCGCAGGTGCGAAAATGCCTGGTTCAGAGTGTATAAATTTCTTACTTCGCGAATTTCAGTGGGTTTCACCATTTTTAAACGCGAATTCTGGAGTTTTGGGCAATTTTGAAGAGAGAATTCGAGGAGACTTCATTGAGGTAAGGATTTTTGACCTAAAACTCGTTCCTATGGTATTATTTCACGGATTAGAGCTATAATTAATAGAATATAAGGGTTAAAAATTGGGAAATACTAGGGCTTGGTATTGGAGACCTAGACTTGAGGATTTTGGATAGATTCGATGTGAATGGAGGCCGATTCGAGGGGCAAAGGCGTCGCCGGCTAGAGTTTGGACCGGATTGAGGTGAGTAATGATTGTAAATGATGTCGGTATGAAATCCCGGATTACACATCATTGTGCTATATTGAGGTGACACACACCCTTGATGACGAGCGTGGGGTCGTGCACGGGGATTGTGAGTTATTCCGTCCCAAATGACTACTTTACCGCGTATTTGACTGAAATCTATTTGTGTACATCATGTTTTGGCTAAATGCCATATTTGGGCCTCGTGCTAACTATTTGAACCCTTAGGGGTTTTTTATTGATATTTCCTCACTGTTTTGACTTTATACTTGAACTTAGTCATGCTATATTCCACTATTTTCATAACTCAGTCATGTTTACTCCGTGTTAACACTTAAATGGTCTTTTAAATTTTGGGCTGAGAATCATATTTTACTATTGCCCGAGTAGCTTTTGAGGATTTTGATAGAGTAAGGCCGATGGCCTATGTTGTGAGAAAATATTTGGTTATGATTATGAGGCGGAGGGCCTGAGATATGTACGCTACAAGGTGGCTTGTTGAGTGTGGCCGGGGGTCGGTGTGAGGATACACGGAGGGATGTGAGGCCTAGGGACGGATGTGAGGATACACGGAGGGATATGAGGCCTAGGGCCTGGATGTGAGGATTATATATATGGATCGGACTGCACGCCGCAGTAGTATTTTATATGGATCAGACTGCACGTCGCAGTAGTATATTATATGGATCGGACTGCATGCTGCAGTAGTATATTATATGGATCAGACTGCACGCCGCATTACATATATATTGGATCAGACTGCACGTCGCAATGATATATAGCGCTTGGGCTGTAGGAGCCCCTCCGGAGTCTGCACACCCACAGTGAGTGCGGTACTCATATCGATCGGGCTGCACGCCGCAGCGATATGTGGATCGGGCTGGCGCCACAGCGGTTATTATGTGACACTATTTCTGAGAGGGATTTGAAAGAGAGAGAGAGAGAGAGAGAGAGAGAGAGAGAGAGAGAGAGAGAGAGAGAGAGAGCGCGAGGGGCTAGTTCGGTTTGAGATATTGCATGAGGGGCGAGCTTTTACGTGCTCATTTTGCATACTTCTTGCCTTTTTCCTGTTATACTGTGGTATTTGTGCCCGAGGGATGGATTTTCTGTGTTAATCGGCACTAACTATTTTGAAACCACTTTCGTAATTACTGAAAAGACCATTTTTAAAAGAGATTTGAACTGAGCCAAAACATTTCTAAAGGTTTCATGGTTTTACTATTTTCTTATAGCGTGGTACTGCTCTATATAGCATAATGAAGTGCCTTACGTGATTTCTTGTTGCTCAGTTATTATTTACTTTTATCACTCACTGAGTTGGAGTACTCACTTTACTCCCTGCACCTCGCGTGCACTTGCAGGTATTGTTCACCCGGTAGCGGGTTATTAGCTGATTGAAGGTATTACTATTGAAGCTGAGCAAAGTGACCGCCAGCGTTCGCGGCACCGGATTATTTCCTTTGGTTCTAAATTTTTTTCTGTATATTGTTGGCCCTGTAGTTGTATTTAGACTTCCCTAGATGCTCGTGACTTGTGACACCCCGGTCGGGTTGTGTTGGGTGGTAAATGTCGGCTATTAATGTCTTTAAGTCGTATTATTCATTCATTGATGTTTATTAATTGTTAAAAAGGGTCATAGTTGTTCTGTTGGCTGGCCTTGTCTTCATGAGAGGCGCCGTCATGACCGGGTTTGGGAATTGAGTCGTGACAAGTTGGTATCAGAGCCTAGGTTACTAGGTCTCACGAGTCATGAGCAGGTTTAGTAGAGTCTCGTGGATCGGTACGGAGACGTCTGTATTTATCCTCGAGAGGTTGCAGAACCTTTAGGAAAGCTTCACTTTCTTGGAATTGTTCTCGTGCGTACTTGATTCAGCTTGAGATATAACTTTTGAAATTCCTTCCACACATCTGTATGCGCGCATGAGCGCTCGGTATTGTATGTGCCTTGATGGCTTGTGATTCCCCGATCAAGGGGCGATATGTGATCCCGTGAGTTTGATGTTGGGCCAGTCTGGAGGACTTGAGGCCGGATATTTGCCTATCGCTTGAGCACCGAGGTGCTGATTGTGTGAGCAAATATTTTGAACTTTCAGTATTTTCCTTATTAGTCGGAATGTCAGTTGGATATCCCTGTGATGAGTATGTTAGTGTTGCGAGATGTATCTATGTGAATTGGTAGTGACGAAGAAGTCTGTTAGAAAATGGATGAACTGTTAGGTGCTCGTTTCCTATTGTGATTTGTCGTGTAGCCCCGAGTTATGGGCGCGTGAAGAATATCTTCGTATCTCCTAGTTGGGAAGTGAAGTGCATTTCATGCGGCGGTATAATTTTAGACTCAGGAAGACTGATGACTATGTAACATATATGATGGTGGAAAGTGTGCTGAAATACTAAACTGAGGTGAAGCAGGTGGGTTATCTCCTGCGGAGTGTTCTTAAGGGGTACAATTCTTATGTATATTGTTAGAAAATCTCATGTGTAATTGAAAGGTACGTGTTGTAATTGGAAAACTTGGGTCGCTTCAGAGAGTGGACTCAACTGATGCGAGGATGAATGCGAGGTTTGTAGAGGATTTTAGTATCCAAGGATCTGTGTTTTCATAAACTAGCAGATGATTTGAGTTTAATCTCACTATAATATCGTGGCATCATTAGAGTAAAAGTATTATGGGCTATTGAGTGTGTCCTGATATATGGCTTTGAGCCAAGTTGGGGAGGTTGTTGTTGATTAGCTGATTGCACGGTTATGAGCTATGTTGGTTCCGTTGGAGGTATGCTGGCGGATCAATTCTGGTTGCAGAAATTGAGCCAAGGATGGCACGCGTGAAGGAAATTTTTGATAAAGGTTATATGATGCTTCGTAGATGTGTGCAAATAATAGGACGTCTTGAGTTGTTGTTGGTAAAGAGTGCTCAGTGTATAGAGAAGGAAGATGTTTGTTTGTATTGAGATAAGGTCGTATCCTGCGGTGTCAGAGTGCCAATGAGGCACAGGTAGTTTTGTTAACTGAGCAGGCTAAATGCAAGTTGAATAGAGTGAATGACTCTCGAGAATGGTTTTAATGTGTTCAAGATTTTACAAGTAGCAAATCAGGTGTCTTAAGGTTGTGTATGTGGTCAGAGACTTTGTTTCCAATGGAAAAGGTCAAGACTTGTGGTATTTTACGCTAATTATGGGATTCTATGTATCAGTATCTGGGAAGTAATGGTAACGAATTCTGATTCACAGGAAATTCTTCAAGTAAAGTATTCTGGAACATGGTATTTTTAGGAAGCATTGAGAGAGTATTCGGTGGCCTATGGGTCTTAGACAGTGTGGTTTATGTTCGAATCTCCTGTGGTGAGCCTGGATTGAGGAATTGTGACGCTACAGCGAGGGAGAAATATCAAGTGGATGATGAATAAAAAGAGAAATTTTATAGACGGAACAACTTGATTATAGACCGAATCGGTATGGTAAGGGTATGATTAATTCTTTGTATGTGTTCGAGGTAATGATCTTTTACAGGCCTTTTTACAGCAATGCTATTGGGTATTGACGGCTTGCTCAGCTTGGTTTAGATAGAAGGATTCAGTCCTGGCAGTTTAGCTTGTACAAATGGAGTTGGCAGAGATGTTCTTGCTGGGTTTTACCGTGGTTTGAAGATGAGTATATTTCCTATAGGTATGCGAAACATGGAGTGTGTCATGATTTTTCTTCTAAATGGGATCAATGAAAGTTCTCGACTAGTTGAGTGCGTCGATGTCAGCAGCTATTGGGATTTGGAGGCCCGAGTGGATCTTTCTTTGCTTGGTATGTTAGATTCTGGATATGATATTGGGGTGTAGACTGGTTGTCTCAGTGTTGGGTTATTCTAGACAATTGTGCCATGGGTTATGTTGGAAAATGCCACAGGTTGTGTGGTGAGGTGCATCAGATTATGTTCTAGCATAGTGGTTTGTATTCCAAGACCAGCGGACGGCTGGGAAAGGATTGCTTTTCTTAATTGGGCCTTCGCGGTAGATGTCAGTGCAGAGGATTCTACCATTGATTCAGTTCCGGTATTGAGGGACTTTTTCGGATGCGTTTCTTGTGGCCGGGCATGTCGCCGGGAGAGATTGTGGATTTCAAAATTTATTTGGTGCCGAGCACTGTATCGTACGGCTCCGGCAGGAGTTATAGTAGTGGAAGGAGAAGCTTCAGGCTTCTTGGTATTGAGTTCGTTGGCAGGCCGATGTGGCTACGTATTTAGCTTGAGTTAGCTTGGTTAGTCCCGAGTTGTATTGTTGAGGGATAGGTTGATTCGATCATTAGTGAACTTGCTAGTGATCTGGGGAGATCTATGAGTTGCTTTTCTGTGCTATGAGACATTGTGATTTGTCGGGTATGGGCACATGTGGTGTGGTTCTATTGAGGATTCATAGAGAAAGTTGAGCGGGAAGAGTAATTGAGAGTTGCTTGGTAAATGGAGTATTGATTATGAAGGTTGCGTGTCATATTCTATTTGTGTCTCTGTGAGTGTAATAATTGCTTTGGTTTCAGACATCAAATTATGCGTGGCTATCGATTTTGAGCATGGCGACTTGAGGTGTTTCAGGTGTAACAGTGCTTGGGTAGAATCCCGCATTGTGGCTAGGCCACGCGGGGGTATGACCCTTTAGGGTAGATTCAGGTACTCTATTTCCATGATGTGAGACGAGTCACAACCTTGTGTTGTGATGGTACTGATGAGCTTGAGGTACAGCTCTTTCGTTTGTCATTTCTCATGATTTGGGTATGTTCAGACCGTTTCTTATTGGTACGTGTATTATGCAAGTTGTGGCTTAGGCCAGTATTGAGGTGTCATATCACTAAAGTGGTGTGTTGAATTCGAGGTGATCGTTGGGGTCATTAATGAATACGAACAGATTTGATTTCAGCTTGTTGGGAGGATAATATCGAGGTTCGGCTCGGAATCTGCTATGGTATTAGTCTAAAAGTAAGTGGCTTCATAAATGGTTGATCTGAGAAATGGTTACAATTTATTGCGTGTTTCATTTATCGTTGGCAGTATGTGAAGGCGTTGGAATAAGGCCTTAGTTGATAAGAGGTTTTCTACCGGTATCCGGGTGTTGTGGGCAACTGCTGAGAATAGAAGTTATCGTTTCGAGTGTTGGATTGTGTGGTATATTGTATGATTTCACCTGAGGTTCCAGGTGTGGGTTATTACAGCTGGTTCGGGTTTATTCTGGGTATGATTTCGAAAAGTGCAATGTGGTTCTAAGGTTTATGGTGTTGATGGATTGTGAAATTTCAGCTATATTGTGTTGTCGGACCTATATGAGATAGGGTGACGTGGGATCATCCCGGGTATATGCTTGGTAAGGTCATTTGGCTATTGGTTGGCTTCTAGGACAACTCTGCGTGCCGCTCGAGGACGAGCGTTTGTTTATGTTGGGTAGGATGTGACGACCCGGCCCGTCGTCCCATGTGTTACTGCTCCATTTTCCCCATTTTCAGCTTCTTTATGCTTCATTATCCGTATCTTGTGTAATCAAGGTTGATTTGCAATTGTTTTGATAAGAAATGAGACACTTAGTCTCTTTTAAGAAGGCTTAAGTTGGAAAAGTCAATCGGATGTTGACTTATGAGTTAGAGGGCTCGGATGTGAATTTCGATAGTTCGGTTAGCTCCGGGAGGTGATTTGTTACTTGGGAGTGCGATTGGAATTGAATTTGGAGGTCCGGTGTAGAATTAGGCTTGAATTGGCGAAGTTAGAATTTTTGCGAATTCCGATTGATAGGTGAAATTTTGATCCAAGGGTCGGAATGGAGTTCCGAGAGTTGCAGTAGCTTCGTTGGGTGATTTTGGATATGTCTGCAATTTTTCAGGTCATTCGGACATTGTTTGGTCGGGATTTAATCGAAAGTGCATTTCGGAAGTTCTTGAAGAACTTAGGCTTTGATTTGGTGAAATGTGATGATTTTGATGTTAACTATAGTGATTTGATGATTCGAGCAGGTTTGAATAAGGTAATAGCTCATATCTGTGCTTTTGGTTGAGGTCGCGGGGGCCTCGGGGTGATTTCGGGTGGTTAAAC
This sequence comes from Nicotiana glauca, assembly GCA_026770625.1. NCBI lineage: Eukaryota > Viridiplantae > Streptophyta > Magnoliopsida > Solanales > Solanaceae > Nicotiana > Nicotiana glauca. The sequence continues at coordinate 10,508 of MU757861.1, forward strand.
GGTGAATTTGGAGTTTGTTGCATGGAAGAGGTTTGATGGTTCTGTTGTTTCCGCATCTGCGGAAAAAGGGGCCGCATAAACTGTTCCGCAGATGCGGCTAGGTAGTCGCAAAAGCGGTCCTTGAAGGACCTGGGTCTTCCGCAGAAGCGTACGTGGGTCCGCATAAGCGGCGACCACAGAAGCGGTCCCTGGTGAATTAAGTTGGACCGCAGAAGTGGTCAAGAAGGCGCAAGTGCGGTAAATTAACCATAGAAGCGGTAATCGACCTGGGAGAAGGTTTAAAATATCATATTTTTCATCCGCGAGGGTTATGTATTTTCCACCATTTTTTAGCGAGTTTTGGGAGCTTTGAGGTGATTTTGAAGAGGGATTCAAGGAGGAATGATTAGAGGTAAGTTCCTTGGCCTAAATTCACGAGATTATGTTAGATTTAACATGGAAATTGGTTGAAATTCATTAAAAAGGGG
>MU757861.1:14627-90399 GCA_026770625.1 Nicotiana glauca
GAGAGAGAGAGAGACAGAGAGAGCCCGAGGGGCTGGTTCGATTTGAGATATTGGCTGAGGGGCGAGCTTTTACGTGCTCATTTTGCATACTTCTTGCCTTTTTCCTGTTATACTGTGGTATTTATGCCCGAAGGGCGAATTTTCTGTGTTAATCGGCACTAACTATTTTGAAACCATTTTCATAATTACTAAAAAGACCATTTTTGAAAGAGATTTGAACTGAGACAAAACATTTCTAAAGGTTTCACAGTTTTACTGTTTTCTCATAGGGTGGTACTGCTCTATATAGCATAATGGAGTGCCTTACGTGATTTCTTGCTGCTCAGTTATTGTTTACTTTTATTACTCACTGAGTTGGAGTACTCACTTTACTCCCTGTAACTCGCGTGCAGTTGCAGGTATTGTTCACCCGGTAGCGGGTTATTAGCTGATTGAAGGTATTACTATTGAAGCTGAGCAGAGTGACCGCCAGCGTTCGCGGCACTGGATTATTTCCTTTGGTTCTAAATTTTATTCTGTATATTGTTGGCCCTGTAGTTGTATTTAGACTTCTCTAGATGCTCGTGACTTGTGACACCCCGGTCGGGTTGTGTTGGGTGGTAAATGTCGGCTATTAATGTCCTTAAGTCGTATTATTAATTCATTTATGTTTATTAATTGTTAAAAAGGGGCATATTTTTTCTGTTGGCTGGCCTTGTCTTCACGAGAGGCGCCATCACGATCGGGTTTGGTAATTGGGTCGTGACAAAAAATCTATGCAACAAGAACCAATGTTGTTGCCAAAAAACTAAATTAACGCAACAAATCTTATTGTTGCAATAAATTTTATTTTGTTGTTATGAAGTCATATAATTGTGGCTTATAAAATTATTCAGCAACAACAATAATTGTTGCGACAAACCAATCTGTTTTTCAACAATATAAATTGTTGCAAAAAATATGGCGGGAATACTAGGTAATCTGTTTTTAAGAATTTTAGCAACAAGCATTATTGTGGCAATCAGTTACTTTTCGTCAACAATATTAGTTGTTGCATATGAGCTTCGTCAAATCCTTCTAGCAACAACTTACGAATTGTTGCTTCAAACATAATTCCTATATGCTTTTAGATTTTTAACGAATGTATATGAATTACTAAATTTTATATATATGCAATAAAGGTCAATACATGAAGGTGTTGCTCTAGATACTCACACTGTAAATATGATCCCTCTAACTAGATCGGATCTCATCGGCCTCAGGAACCGTGCTTCTTTAATGTTCCTTATCACCGATACAAGTTACTCTACGCTGACATTGAAATTATAGTCGGACTATCTGGTATAGGTAGAATCTCGAGAGCTTGATATCTCTTTGTCCTACAATGATATGTTATTCTAGCCACGGTCAACTCTCTTGTGGGTGGCGAACCTGTTCGCCGACCGAAAACCTCTGCCGCATCCTTCGGCCATTTCATTGGGCAAAAATCGCCCTTTAGAAGACTATCGATCTGTATCAAAATCATTCTTCAATTTTTCCTTATTCTTCTCTCGATCTCGACCCTTGGTTAATTTCGGGAAACCGAGTTGGTTATCCTCTATTCTTATTTTCGATTTGTAGCGGTTATGGACATCTGCCCATATTGCTGTCTGGAACTGGAGAAGACTTTCTTTCAATTTCTGAGAAGCGTTAGAGCTCCGCGAGTTCATCCCCTTAGTAAATGCCTCAACCTCCTATTCATCGGTCATGGCAGGTAGAAATATCCTTTCCTTATAAAACCTGGTCACGAACTCTCACAATAATTCGAACTCTCCTTTTGAATTTTTGAATATATTGGTCTTTCGGGTCTGCACCTTCCTGGCCCCGCATGGTCCTTGATAAAATAATCCGCTAACATCTCGAATGAATCTATTGAGTGCTCGGGTAGAAGTCATTTGAAATCTATTGAATGAATCTTTTCGAGCTTCTTCAGCAAGACTGACTCAATCTTATGCGGAGCTAAGTCATTTCCTTTCATCACCGTTATGTAGGTGGTGATGTGCTCCTGAGGATATGAAATCCCATCATATTTTGGCACGTCTGTCATTTTGAACTGCTTCAGGATTAACTCTAGTGTCATGATCGGTCCGAACAAATACTTGGTATATTTTTTTAAGTCTGGTCTTTTCAACATGGTGGCGCGCCCAGGATTTGGTCCATTCGGGCATTTATTTCCCTCATAAATTGCATGAGTTTGGTTTAAAAAGGTTCACTCCCTTTATTTTTACCAGATCCATTGTCGTTCCCCTAGTTCCGTGGAAGCCGATTTCACCCTCCGGGGTCTTGTTATCAACCCTTTATGTTGTTTGATTTGCGAGAACACTGGGAGGAACTGTACCTCTTCCATTCGCGTTGTTGGAAGCATTCAACAATGCTTTCCTCACATTTGTCATAGCGTATCTTGTCGGGAGAGATGGCACATAACAGCCTTTTGTTGTTCCCTCAGGATTCTCACATTTTCCGCAATTTGCTCATCTTCAACATCATTAGTAGTTGCCTCCCGAATGTGTCATGGATATTGCCCGCCATGAACTGGATTGGCTACTTCCTCCTCCTTGCAGGTATCACTGATCGAATCTTCATATTAAGGCGGATTTCCCTGGGCCCCAACGTTTTGTGCGATGTTGACATCATTATCTGCCATTTGTTTTACAATTTTTCACTAAGAAACAAAAAGTTAAACAATTAGTAATACATGCAAGGATAAACTCAATTACGCAACTGTCTAAGCCCCACATTGGCCACTAAACTATTTACTCGTGAAATGGTATAGTTGAATTTGTAACGTGGTTTATAGACAAGCGAATTGATTTGATCCCAAAATAATAAATAAATTAAATAAAATTCAAGACTTAGCATTGAAATCGAGATAAGACAACAAATAGCTTGACTCGGGAGCAGAGCTTCCGAAAGCAGTAATAAGAATATCAATAGATAGGAAATAAAGTGTTATTGAGCTTAGAATAATGTGTAGCATATAAGTTTGTCAAAAAATGCGTATCCTACAATGATTGTTGAAGTCACTATTTATAGCTTCACTTAGGGAACAAGGTCAAGCTCCTCTTAAATGACAATTATGGGGGCAATTGATCAATGTGTAATGGCAGGCTATGAATGCCAAATTCTCTATAACGGATTGAGTGGCAAACATTTGTTTGTCTTCGTTAGCAATTCCCTCGGGGCCTACCCGGTGTCAACCGAAGCTGATGTCCCCGATCTTGATTTCACTTGCCTCGCTTTCTGTCTGCCTCTGTTCCACGTGCCGTTTTCTTATTCGATTATTTAATACGAACCAATTTACTCTTTACAACATGGTTATTACTATCCTTCTTTTGTAATAGGGCGTGGACATTTTATGTACTACTCCCCTTGACTTTTTCCTAGAAAATTTAATATACAGGTGGAAGTCAGGCCTCAACCTCCCACCATATCAGTGGCTTTAACATAAAAAAAAATTAAATTCATGAGTAGAAGGGGGAGCTGTCACTCTTTAAATTGCATACTAAGAGCAGCCTAGTGGTGGCAAAATTGATTAAAAAAAATAATTATTCGCGCATATTATCTATTAATAATGGGTTGGATAATGAACTTTTTAAAAATTAATTAAAAATGGATAAATTTCATATTATTCACTTAAAATGTGGATAACCAATTTATAACCAATAATTTAATTTTTACATTCGTAAAGACATAGACTAGAAATCCTCCCAATAGTGATCATATTCAAGACAGCATAAATAATATGGATATCCATATTATCCGCTAGTTAACTCATTTCCTATCCGTATTAAATATGATTCGGATCAGATATTTTATGTATTTTTTGTATTATTCGTTTTCAACTCGGCCATATCTGATCCGACTCGCCCGTTTGCCACTCTTAGAGCGACCAACTTTAAGGCGGGTGATCTTTTGTTTCTTAAAATTTGACTTCTATATAATCACATTTAAGATTGTAAAAATGCTCAAGACAAATATTAAAGTTCAACTGAATTACAATTTAGGACATCTTAATAATATTTGGTAAGCATGACAACTTCAAGGTGTCACCTTAAAAGAAATGGTTCATGATGAGCTTTTACACTTTGAATAGACAAAAATGGCTAGGCAAAAGTATCTTGTATTTTCTTTTTAGATTTCTTTAGTGTGAAAATGAAGATTTTTCTTTGAGATTTGACATAAAATTAAACTAAATTTTAATGAGTCAGCGACACCCAAGGCGAATCTCACATCGACAAAACATGGAAGAGTTGCTGGGTATTTGTATAAGTAGACAAGCCTTAAGACTCTAGTGACGCATTTTAAAGTCGTGCGGGTATAGGCCCAAAGTGTATAATATCACTAATTGATTGGGTTGTTACATATGGTATCAGAGTCACTCCGCGTGCAACCTTGAACGGAGATGAGGCAAACCTCAGCGAGGACACTGAGTTCCTAAGGGAGGATGTATGTGACACCCTAGGCAATTCCCACATCGCAAAACTGCGGGAGAGATGATGTATATATAAGTAGACAGGCCTTAGAATCTACTAACATGTTTTATTGTGACCTTATTAATGGTTTTGGTGAATATACAAATATCTCAAACGAATGGACAGGAAGTATAAAAAATTCATGTTAAATTGTTTAAAAAGAAATGAAGAAAAGACAATAATTCTGCAAGTTATTACTAATATTTGGAAAACATCATATTCGTACTTCAGCGTCAATAAAATTGCAGTGCTAAAATATTGATTAATTAGTTAAAGCTAAGCAATCACAATGTTCATTTAAATAAAATAAATAGAAAAGGTTAAGCGTCATGGCAAAGGAACTTTAAGGGACATTTACGAAGAACAAGTGTGCGCAGGAGGCCTATAAACGATTTTAGAAGATTTAGAAGCTTTTGATCACAAGCATAATTTAGAAGATTTTAGAAACTTAGGCTTGAATCTGATGAGTTTTGGTTGATCCAATGTTCTTTGAGGTGTTTTGAAGATTTGTATAAGTGTTAATAAGGTTATGGGATATATTGGTGCTTTTGGTTGAGGTCCCGGGGGCCTCGGCGTGATTTCGGATGGTTGACATATTGTTTGGGATTTTTGGTGAAGGTGCAGATTTTCTGCTTCTGGTATTTTCGCAACCGCAGGTGCGATGCCACAGATGTGATGAAGGGGGATGCAGAAACAGAAAGGAGCTAGGGAGGCAGAAATGGCAGAAGCGGTTGGAGAATTGCGCCTGCGATGGCGCATGTGTGGATAGTAAATGGCAGATGCGAAAAATGGGGACTTTAGTGAGGACCACAAATGCGGTGGTCTTGACCGCAGAAACAGTACCGCATATGCGGTGGATTGATCGCAGGTGTGAAAATGCCTAGTTCAGACAGTATAAATTTCTTACTTCGCGAATTTCAAAGGGTTTCACCATTTTTAAACGCGAATTCTGGAGTTTTGGGCAATTCTGAAGAGAGAATTCAAGGAGACTTCATTGAGGTAAGGATTTTTGACCTAAAACTCGTTCCTATGGTATTATTTCACGGATTAGAGCTATAATTAATAGAATATAAGGGTTAAAATTGGGAAAAACTAGGGCTTGGTATTGGAGACCTAGACTTGAGGATTTTGGAAAGATTCGATGCGAATGGAGGCCGATTCGAGGGGCAAAGGCGTCGCCGGCTAGAGTTTGGACCGGATTGAGGTGAGTAATGATTGTAAATGATGTCGGTATGAAACCCCGGATTACACATCATTGTGCTATATTGAGGTGACACACACCCTTGATGACGAGCGTGGGGTTGTGCATGGGGATTGTGAGTTATTCCGTCTCAAATGACTACTTTACCGCGTATTTGACTGAAATCTATTTGTGTACATCAGGTTTTGGCTGAATGCTATATTTGGGCCTCGTGCTAACTATTTGAACCCTTAGGGGATTTTTATTGATATTTCATCACTGTTTTGACTTTATACTTGAACTCAGTCATGCTATATTCTACTATTTTCATAACTCAGCCATGTTTACTCCGTTTTAACACTTAAATGGTCTTTTAAATGATATTTTGGGCTGAGAATCATGTTTTACTATTGCCCGAGTGGCTTCTGAGGATTTTGATATAGTAAGGCCGATGGCCTATGTTGTGAGGAAATATTTGGTTATGATTATGAGGCGGAGGGCCTGAGATATGTACGCCATAAGGTGGCTTGTTGATATGAGGCCGAGAGCCTAGTGATGATGTCACGAGATGGCTTAATATTGTGCTTGGGCTGTAAGGGACCCCTCCAGGAGTCTGCACACCTCCAGTGAGCGCGGGTACCCATTGCAATGTGAGATATAACCCGCGGGGCTGGTATTGTTCTGAGATATTGCCCAAGGGGCAGATTCGTTGATATTGTGCCCGAGGGGTGAACCTTTATATGTTTATCTGTAACGACCCGACTGGTTATTTTACTTTTTAGAACCCTGTTTTCCTAAATAAAATCTCCCGTACTTGCTTTAACTAATTTATGACTTGCGGGGGCGATTGGTTCTGGAATTAGAAGGGTTTTGAGTAAAAATATGTCCATTTACTTCTTTAAGATAACTTAAAAGACCAAGTTTGACTTCGGTCAACATTTTGGGAAAACGGATCCGGATTCGTGATTTCATAATTTCTGAGTGTCCGTGGAAAAATATGGGACTTGGGCATTTGTCCGAAATCGAATTTCGAGGTCCCTAGCCCGAGTAATGAATTTTTATCTAAAATTATTGAATTGAAGATTTAAGGAATTAAAAAAAATAAGTAATCATTGATTCCCTAGGTATCGGGCTTGGATTTTTGTTATGAAACTTGGTACAGGTCCGTAATGTTATTTAAGACTTGTCCGTAAAATTTGGTCTCAATCCGAGTAGTTTAAGGGTGTTTTGACCCGTTAGAGGAGAATTAAGAACTTGAAGATTCAATAGTTTGATTCATTTGGTTTTAGGGGGTTATTCCGAGATTTAGCGTTGTTTTGGGAGTTCCGAGGGTTCGAGTAGGTCAGCCTCGTGATTTTAGACTTGTCGGCATGTTCGGACGGGGCTCGAGAGCCCCGACCATCAAATGAGTGAGGTTTGAGCTAAGTAAGAAAATTGGAGGAGAGCTGAAGTTTGCTGCTTCTATCATAACCGCATCTGCGGTTCTTGGACCGCAAAAGAGATACCATAGATGTGGTCAGCCATCGCAAAAGTGGAAAGGACCTGGCCCAGGGGAAACCGCAAAAGCGGTCCCGTTTAAGCGCCCCCCAGACCAAAGAAGCGGTCTAGCTCCTTAGGCCCAAATCAACAGAAGTGGCTCGACATCCGCAGAAGCGGGAACCTGACCGCGGAAGTGGTCCAGGCTTCTTGGGCCATTTCCACAAAAGCGGGCCTTTTTCCACAGAGGCGATTTTCGCAGAAGCGATCATGGTGCCGAGAAGCGGAAATCGCTGGGGACAGAGAGTTCAATTAATCCGAATTCAAAGTCATTTATTCCATATACAACTCCACACTTTGGGCGATTTTGGTGCTTCCAAAGAGAGGGTTTGAACATAGCATTGTACGGTAAGTAATCTCCATTCATCATTAGTTTAAATACATGTATATTAGATAGATTAAACACTAAAAATTAGGTAAAATCAAAGGGTTAGAGCTAGACCTAGGGTTTTAATAAAAGTAAGATTTAATCATGTAATTTGTTATGAATTAGGCTAGAATTTATATATTATTGATCCTTAGGTTGTAGAGAACAATTTCCTTCGAAAAATATCAGAATCTGGGCACGTGGGCCCGGGGTCGGAATTTAGGAAACTTGTGAAAAAGCTTGGAAAATTACTTAAATAGTTAGAATTCGACCTTTTAAGCCTTTATTGACTAGTTCTTACCTATTTTAACTAGTTTGTGATTGTTCGGCTTCTAATTAAGAGCTTGGGCTTGTTCTCGATATTGGGAGCGCGCTTTGGAGTGAGGTGAGTCTCCTTTCTAACTTTGTGAGAGGGAACTTTCCCCATAGGATTAATAATTGAGTAATTATTGCTAAATGAGGGGGGCTACGCACGCGCTAGGTGACGGGAGTCCGTGCGTATCTACTACTATGTTAATGGTCCGGGTAGTTTGGGACCCACATCATGCTTATTTTACATGACTCTCTATATTATCTTGTTACTATGAGCACCTAGGATATGCTAGAGATTAACAAAGGGATTAAGAACGTACTAGTATAATTGTTGAAGTCTTGCTTGACATTCATGACAATTGATGTGCCTTGTGTGTATACCTGATATTTCTACTTATTTGTGGATCGGGACGATCACCTCGGTATGAATAGATGCATCTATAGGCGCTTCGCCGACCCTCGGCAAGTGCACTATTAATTTCTGTTGGATCGGGCCGTCACCTCGACATATTTGCGCATGCTTATATAGCTTTGCCTAAAAGAGTGTTAAATATTGGAACTGCTTTTCATGGCTCGAAATGAATTGATAATTGTAACTGTAGTAATTGATTAATCGGAATCTTAGCGAGAATATGACTTATATTCCTTGTTGTAAACTGTTGCCTATTGAAGATTTTTCATTGTTAAACTTAAACTCATAATATTATCTTACCCTAGTGAGTATCAAGTCGACCTCTCATCTCTACTTCTTCGAAATTAGACGGGATACTCACTGGGTACATATTGTTTATGTACTCATGCTACGCTTCTGTACTTAGATGTACAGGGTCTGAGGTAGGTGGAACCGGTTATTTCTCTGGTGCGCATTCGTGAGCAGACTTGGAAATTCAACGGTGAGCTGTTTTCCTTCCATGTAGATCCGCAGCCGAAGAAGTCTTCCTTTTGTATTGTTATTTTTTGTCTATTCTGATCCAGGCAGTAGGGTAGTGCGGTATTCTTTTGGGATGTATATTCTACTAGTTTCCCGTAGCTTGTGACACCAGGTTCTGGCACACACTTTGGTAGACGATTATTTTGGGGTTGTGTAACTATTTTATTATAAGTAGTATTCATCTCTTCTGGTTTTAAATTCCAAGTTGAGTATTTATTCCGCCTATTTTAATTAAAAGCAATATAAGTATTTTAGTAATATTTCCGCAATGGCTTGCCTGACAAGGGTGTCAGGCGCCCTCATGACCTATTGTGAAAATGGGTCGTGATATTATCTTTCTTATTTGTCTATCATTTACCTGTTTAATTGTTCAAAAGGAATTTCATGAAGTTTAATTTGAACTTAAATGACCTTACACATCTTTACTGATTCACTATTTTTTTACTGGTTTTTCTGCTTCATTATAGCCTGTAATGTGCCTTACGTGTTTTCATATCTCTCAGTGGTTTATTTATGATTATTACTAACTGAGTTGGAGTAATCACTTTACTCCCTGCACCCCGTGTGCAGATTCAGGCGTTGATGATCCTGCTAGTGCGAGTTGAGAGCTCCTGGCATATTTCGGAGTCCACGAGGTAGCTGTTTGGCGTCCGTAGTCCCGTGTTTCTCCCCCTTTATCTCATTTCTATCTCTTTATCAGTTATTCTGTAATAGTTAGTAGGCATTTCAGACTTGTAGCGTATTGATAGATGCTCATGACTAGTGACACCCCGGTATCGGGCTGTGTTGGGTTTATCTTCCGTAACTGTACTGTTAACCGCTTGCCATTGGATTATTTATTTCATTTTAGACTTAATTCTTATTGTTTAATTGCTTAAAACTAAAATGGGAGAGTGTCGGCTGGCCTTGTCTTTACGAGATGCGCCATCACGAGCGGGTCCGGGTTTAGGGTCTTGACAATAATGTGTATATCCATATTATTCCCCAGTTAACTCATTTTCTATTCGTATTAAATATGATATGGATCAGATATTTTTTTCTCTTTTTGTATATATTCGTTGTCAACCCTCCCATATCTGATCCGACCTGCCCGTTTGTCACTCTTAGAGCGGCCAACTTTCAAGCGGGCGATCTTTTGTTTCTTAAAATTTGACATCTGTATAATCACATTTAAGGTAGTAAAAATGCTCAAGACAAACACTAAAATTCCACTGAATTAAAATTTAGCACATCTGAATAATATTTGGTTAGCATGACAACTTCAAGGTGTCACCTTAGAAGAAATGGTTCACGATGACCCTTTACACTTTTAATAGACACAAATGGCTGGGCAAAAATATCTTGTATTTTCCATTTAGATTTCTTTCGTGTGAAAATTATGATTTTGTTTTTTTTGAGATTTGACATAAATTAAACTAAATTTTAATGAATCTGTGACACCCAGACGAATCTCACTTACAAGAGAGATGCTGGATATTTATATTTACTCAATGCAGGAGATGCAACATTGAGTAAATTGAGATGAACTTGAGCTCCCATATAATGTTAAAGAAATAAACCTTGGACTAACTTAATTTGATTATTATTTACTAAATAAAAAAAACAATTGGATTAATATTTGTTAAAATTAAAAAAAATGTGGAATAAGAAAAAACTATGAGGAAGTTGTGTTTTTCCGTCATTATGATTTTTTATGAGTTTAGTGAAATTTTTATGAATTTTGTGTGACAAAATATTGATATATGACTTTGATAAAAAAAAATCATAGTTATATAATTTATAAAATTTACCCTAAGTTTGTTTGAAAATATTAAATATAAAATCGAAACAATATTTGGCTAAACACGTGATTGCCGGCTATTCCCATACGAGATAGGAAAGAATCCTTTTACCCCAAACTATGAAATTGAATAAAAAATTTCCATAGAAAGCGTGTCAACAGGGAATTTCCTCCGTGTGTCCAATTGTTTTCTCCAAAATATTGAATCAAAATTTCCTTTCCTATACATGATCGGAATAGGAAAGCATGTCAATTCATTGTCTATATATATTTCTCTTTCCCCGTCTAAAGTTGCTCCTCACTATTACTACTATTCTCTCATTCTCTTGCTCCTCACTATTACTTTTCTCTCATTCTCTCTATATTTTTCTTTCTCTGCTCAAAGGTTTTATTCTCATTCTCTCTATATTTTTTTTTCTCTGCTCAAAGATTTTATTCTCCAATGGCTTGCTCCCATCATAGTAATTTCAAGAAAAAGGAGTTGTGGAAAAAGGAATTGTTTGAAGATCTAAAACAAGCGAAGTTAGCGTTACAAAACCAAAGAGAAAACATAAAAAAGACTTTGGATCTGGAAATAGAAAAAGAAATTTCATTGCTGATGGGTGAAAAATTTGATGAACAACAAATCAACAAGAAAAAACTTACGTGGGAAAACGAATTACGTGAAGAGATCGAAAAAGCCAAGTCGAAGAAACGATTAGCTTCTGTGAAGTATTAGCTATTTGCTAAAGATTATGACCAAGCGTCTCTAACGCTAATTCTGTATAGTTTAGGAGTTGTTTAATTTTTTTGAGACGATACATTGATTTGTTTATACCATGCCTTTCGTTTGTTCGGTTTTTGCACCTTAGCAGAATTTTGGGTTTTTATATTTGTTTATTAAAGTAACAATTAGTGAAGAATACATTGATGTTTTTCTTTTGGCTTGGGTTCTTGATATACCTACACCAATCTGTTGCTAATCAATGAAAGAAGGTTGTTGGTCAAAAGATACTGTTATATGGATGCATGCTTTAAATACAAGTTTTAACGCTATCTCAAGACCTTAAAGTTGCTAGTTAGAATTTGAATTCCGGAGAAAAAAAGTTAGTAACATTGTAATACTTTTATTAGCAACATTAACAAACGAATGATGAGGTTGATGAAATCAGCAAGTACCTAGTTGCCTCACCTTATGAAAAGTAACAGTGGTTCAGTTTAAACTCTTGTTTGGGCTACTTTCCTATGCATTTTCACTAAACTAGGTAATGATTAAATTTAAGGGGAGCCTTGGCGTAACTGGTAAATTTGTTGCCATGTGACGAGGAGGTCAGGGTTGCGAGCTAGCCGTGGAAACAGCCTCTTACAGAAATGGAAATGCAGGGTAAGACTGCGTACAATATATATACCTTTGTGGTCCGGCCCTTCCCGGACCCCGTGCATCGGGGGAGCTTAGTGCACGGGGCTGCCCCTTTTTAGGTAATGATTAAATTGATGACAAATTCAGAACTAGCAAAAATAAATAAAAGGATTACTATGTCTTGTGCTTTTGTAGCCAATGCCAGCTTCATCATCCTAGATTATTTCTTTCTCAAATCTTCAGCTTCAGTAACTTATAAGTACATGATCTTTCCTTATTATAATAAATAGTTAGAACTAAGTTTTCAGAGAGAATTGAAATTATTGTATTCATACACTATTGCCCTTTTGCATCTTGTCCTAGCTCCGCAGTGACCTATGTTTAAACTTTCAAGTGATTCACGTGATCAGAAAATTTGGATAATTGACAACTTCGTCCTGTTGAAGCTTCAGAAGAATTTAAATAATTGTATTCATACGCTAGTTGAATATACGGATTATATGTTAGGTGAATTTTGATACCATTTGACTAGTGAAAGTATTTTCAGGATGAACGATCAACGATATAAATCCCATGCTTGAATTTCAATAGTGATTGAAACCATCATATGATTTAGTCAGCAGCCTGATTTTCACTATGCTCTATTTATTGCATGAATTTTTTCACTGACAAATTTAGTCGTGTATTATCTCATTTGGTGGTTGCTAGAATCTCACTAACAAGGAATCATTCATACCTTGGAAAGGCTGAGTTTCTTTCGCGGGTGGCTGAATCCAGCTAGGAGTGATGCACCTGCAGTCTTACTTTTTTTTGCAATTAATCACACGAAGACATCCACTGAAACATGTCTATAAAGTATGTCATGGTGAAGACTGGAATTATGCACTGCATTTTATACATGGAAGCAAGCCTAGCAGTGTAACATCTTGTGAATTCTCGGCATGGCTTTGGAATTATTTTGTGATCTTCTAAGTTCTGGGGATTGTTGTACGTCTCAAACAAGGATGTAAAAGGAGTTGATGTCAATATGCATGCAAAAGTGTCTCCATCCACTTCTGTCTTTTACTTTAAATACATTCCCCCAGGTAGTTTTTAGCCTTCTATTTAGACTATAGAATTGTCTTATTTCCTTTATATGGTGGCAATGACAACTCTGGGAGTGGGGTTTGTAGGGAAAAAAAAGGAAGAAAAATGAGGTCACTAACAAAGACAGATTTAGGATTTGAAGTTTATGGGTTCCTAAAACGATCTCAAGTTAATTTATGATAATAACTAGGTTTATAGCCAAATATATATATATATATATATATATTTAGTGAATTTTTATATTACATACTTAGGGCTTGAGCAAAAGCTATTGGGTTCTGGTGAACCCATGGATTACACTTTGGATCACTGGTTACTAGGTACTAATGAGAGGCGGAAAGGGAACTCGCCTAGGTATATTTGCTTGACTCGATTATTGATATTTTTTTTTGGGTAATTAAACATATTTCATTAATCACCAAAGGCGAATTACAAAGAAAGCTTAGTCATTCACGACTAGCTATCCAAAAAAAAAAAAAAAAAACTTCTATACCTATTACAAACTACTGCTACTAACACTTCATATCAGAAAATGACAATACAACTGGTCTGTTGGTATAATCAAGGTTAATATTGCAATGCCTGTAGTCGACTTCTGAGTTCCCCTGTTGCTCTGATGTTGCACATATATGCCAGCTCTCTGGCAATTTTCTCATGATCCAGGATTACTCCTTTAAAGATTCTATTGTTCCTCTGTTAGAAATATGCTTTAGAAGCTGAAAATAGTAAAATTATTTTACTGTTTCAGCTTAAGAGTTATTTACTACAGTAATTTAGTTTGAATTTGAAATAATTTTGAACTAGTCTTTAGGAGTGAACTAGTCTCTAGGGGTTTGTTATTTTCAGCAGATTTTGTATTGATTTTTAGCTCTTTTAAGTTAGTATTTCTCTTATAAATTGTATTCCAAATGCAGTAAAATTATATAGAATTTTCAGCATCGGTTCCTTTTACATCTATTCCAGTATACTCTTTTTATTTTCTTGTCATCTTCCCCTGTTATTTTCCTTAATTTCTTTTATCAAGAACCAACAATTGGTATCAGAACCATTTTCTTAAGGGACCTAAGCAAATCTTTTCTTGAGTGAGATGGAGATTGAAACAAGTTTTTCTCGATTGGCTCCTCCAGTCTTTGATGGTGAAAATTACCAATTGTGGGGGTCACACCTCCTTTTTTCACTACACCCTGGGAGGAGGGTATAATAAAGGGAGTTTTTCCAATTAAAGGACAATCGAAACGGGATTATTATATCAAGATTCAGAGTCGCCACTTGGGAGATTTATGGTGTCCCAAGTCACCGGTTTAAAATCCTGAATCGAGGAAAAGAATTGACTCTGTTTAACAGTCTGCGAACCAGAAATCCGGGTAAGGAATTTTGTTAACCCGGGAGAAGGTGTTTGGCATTCCCGGGTTCCGTGGTTCTAGCACGGTCACTCAACTGCTATATTCGGCTTAAATTATCTGATTTTAAATAATTTTTGAACCTATGTGCAAATTCAACTTTTTAACCACTTTTATTCATATTTTTTATAGAGAATTGCAACGTCATTAAAACACGCCTCGAACCACGTTAATAAATGCACCCGTGGTTTTTGGCATATTTTAACTTCGTTGGGATTTGAATTTGGGTCACATAAATGTGCACCCAAGTTTAAGAAGGTAATATTATTAACTAACGTGCCTAAAGCAACGATACGCTTGCACTTTGCGAGGGCCATGGAATTTAGCTAAATGGCACGCCTCGGAATCTAAAGATCAAGCCAAGATTAAAAAGAGCGAGGGCCATGCAATTGTCATTTTTGTTTGTCATGGCACACCTCAAATTATTTTTAAAAAAAATTGTACTCAATTAAAGACAACTACGGATGTTCATGTGATTCGCTAGCTTAATATTAACAGTTGTGAATGGGCTAAATAATTAAGTCCAAACATTCTGCTTCCAACACACAAATAGTTTCCAATGACCATATATTGAGACTTGCGTCAGTTCCTTTGATAACAATCCTAAGCACACGGTGCTTGATGCAAATGCAAACCCTCACTACACAAAAAGTTCTCTGTATGGAACACTAAAGGGAAAATTTTGCCTTCTCATGTTTTTTTGTTCTCACTTAGATCAAACAACAGAAGAATGGTACTCTCTTCCCTTTATTACTTAACAGTTAAATCCACATAACCAATAAATTCATAAATAAGCAAATCATCAATCAAAGACAGTACAGTCACAAGCATAATACAAATTGAAATAAGCACTCAAAGTAAGAATTTCATTTGTTCAATATCAACAGTAGAACAATTTAAAGAAACACATAACAAAGGGATAAACATGGAGAAATCGAACCTTTATTGATGAATTCAAACTGCAACTCATAAGACTAAATCGGAAAATGACCACACCCGGAACAGTAAACAGGGTCGACCTTAACGGAATCAGCACAAATCGGACTGAAATTTCGGACATAAACCTTCAATGCAACCTCCACACGAATCAAACTCATAAACGGCTCCAAACATCAATTGAACTCCGTGTTAACAACAAAAATCTAACAAGTAAATTCTTAAATTCTGATTGTTTACATAGACAAATGGGATACAAGTGACAAAAATTGAGCTCAAACAGACTCTAAGTAGCGACACAAGTGGACGAGCTACAAGAGATTCAACGAAAACATGGACACAGATTCGAAAACTCGCTCGTATTTCATCTAAGAGATTTCGACAGGAGGAATCAATGAACACGCAATTGACACAAAACATAAACTCGAATCAGAGCGAAATTAAATATAATCTTCGAAACAACTGCATTATTTAATCCATTTTACAACGACCCCTGTACAGCTCGATTCATTTCAAATAAGTTTAACTAACAAAGAGAGATATGGGAGATAAACCTGTGAAGCCGAAATCTGTAACCGTGAAGGATTCAACGAAAAACTCGACTTCAATTCCAAAAATTCTAACGAGATACAGCACATGAATCGAACGAAGAACTTCAGACCAGAACACGAATCAGTACCGGAACGACGACCTCAAACCGTTTCTAACATCTCGGCTCCAAATCTGTTTGTATTTTTTCCGTGAGTGTGAAATAAATTCGAACAAACACGGTCGTTGGGTTTCTGCGACTGGTTCTGTTCCTTGGTCGTGGCTATGGGTTGCGCGTGTTCAAGGCTTAATAGATGCTCTCGTTGCTTTTCTGTTTTGTATGGTGAGGAAGATGGAGTTTCAAGGGGTTATGGTGGTACGAAGGAAACGAAGACGTGGGGGGGGGTCTCTATTCAGTGGCGCAGCTTCAGCGCTTTTTTTTTCTTCCGAGACTGATCCCCTCATTTAGACTCTAGGTTTAGGTCTTTTTAGGTGGGGAAAAGGGTTTGGGTACTGGGTCGGTCGGGTCGACCCGGTTTGGGTTGGGTTGGGTTGGGAGGAAACATGGGCTTCTCAAATGTTTGACCCAACTTGAATTTAATACCAAACCTTTTCAATTTCCTCTTCTTTTTGTTGTTCTTTTCTTTCTTTAATTAATTAAAAACCTAAACTAAATTTTTAAATCAATTAAAATTGTAAAATTAAGCTAAATATCTAACTATAATGTTTATAAAATTAATTGATCTTAAATTTAAAGAGAAAACTTAATAATCCAAAATAAAAGCTACGAATGTAAAAATGAGCCATTTTAGTAATTTTCATTTTTAATAAAGCAACTAATTAATTATCTAATCCTAAAATGCGAACACAAACTCTAAATGCATGGTATTTTTTGATATTTTTTTAATGGAAATTAAATATGCACAATATACGCCAAAAATGCAAATAATTAACAAAAATCCTACAAAAACCTTCTAAAATTGCAAAAATTGGGAAAAATTATTTTCTGATATTTTATGGGAGTAATTCATACAGGGAAAAAATCACGTGCTCACAGCTGCCCCTCTTTGCTCGGAAACACGAAGAGTTTTCGTGCAAAGATAAAGTGAGCGGATACGAGCGATTTTTGCCCGTTTGAATACTCCATGGGAAGCATTTTTGAAAGATTTGACCGAACCTTGCTTCTGAGGTTGCCTACATATCCTTCGCTATAAAGGAATCAGGTCAGTGTAGTTCATAAGTGAGTGCGATGATGGAGTATGCCGAGGTGAAGAGCCGGTCGAGGTGCCGTTCTGCCGAGGTTCCGGTCCGCGATCCTGATTTTATATCAAAAATCAAAACATGAAAAAGACTAGCTAAGACTATAAACTACGAGTTACAAGATTCCTATCTATAAGTCGTATGAAGCTTGATCTTGAGTCTTGAATGATTCTTCATGCAGACTTTGGATTTGAACCTTGACACTTGCTAGTTGCAGGTGCTAGCTTGTTCTTCTTCAGCTTTTCGGATCAAAATCAGGCATGCAGTGCCTGTAACCTCGGCCATGTCTTGAGCAACCCACATCTTTCTTCAACTTCTGCATTTGGATTAACTTCTTGCCTTTCTCTTTTTTTCTTTTTCTTTATTGTAACTAACTTTCGTTGATCATCTTGAACTGTTGAATCGTGTTCTTGCCGCGAGCTTCTTTTGTTGCTACCTTACATTGAATTCTGAAGTGTATTCCCTTATCTCCAGGTAGGCGCCTGATCGCTGAACCTGAACGTCTTCTCTTGTTACTTGACACTGTTTTCTCTTGCACCTTGAACCATTTTCCCTTGAAACTTGAACTGTCTTCCTTCGAAATTGTTTTCCTTTGAAACTTGAGTTGTCTTCCTTCGAAACTGCTTTCCCTTGAAACTTGAGTTGTCTTCCCTTGTTCTCCAGGTGGGCGCCTGATTACGACAAAAAGACAAAACAAAAGAAATTTTTTTCTGCCCCAGTTTGCACTAGGATGATTTGTGAGTTGTTAGAAAAATTGTAAACCACTTATACCATTAATGCAATGATGAAAGTAAACTAAAGAACAGATGAGGAAAACTATAAACTAATCTTGACTAAAATAAAGACTGACCCTATTCTCCAGGCGGGGACCCCAAATTTCAAGAAAACTAAAAATTGACCCTCTTTTTTTCAAACTCCAAATTTCCCTTTTTTTTCGAATCCAGAATTCCTTTTTTTCAAATTATCCTAGGAGAAAATTCGTCAGACTAGGCTTTCTATCTTAGGAGAAAGATTCATCAGACTAAGACATTTATCCTAGGAGAAAATTCATCAAACTAGATCCCCCTTTTTCTCCTTTTGTTTTTCTTTTTTGTTTTTGTTTTGGTTTTTGTTTTTGGTATCTTAAGAGAAAGATTCATCCGACTAAGACGTTTATCCTAGGAGAAAATTCATCAGACTAGGTTTTCTCTCTTAGGAGAAAGATTCATCGGACTAAGACATTTATCCTAGGAGAAGATTCATCAGACTAGGTTTTCTATCTTAGGAGAAAAATCCATCAGACTAGGTTTTCTATCTTAGGAGAAAGATTCATCAGACTAAGACGTTTATCCTAGGAGAAAATTCATCAGATTAGGTCTTCTATCTTAGGAGAAAGATTCATCAGACTAAGACGTTTATCCTAGGAGAAAATTCATCAGACTAGGTCTTTTTCTATCTTAGGATAAAGATTTATCAGACTAAGACATTTATCCTAGGAGAAAATTCATCAGACTAGGTCTATTTTTTGTTGTCTTAGGAAAAAGATTCATCAGACTAAGATTTAGATCCTAGGAGAAAGTTCATCATACTAAGATTTCTATCTTAGGAGAAAGATTCATCAGACTAAGACGTTTATCCTAGGAGAAAATTCATCAGACTAAGATTTTGATCCTAGGAGAAAATTAATCAGACTAGGTCTTTTTTTATTTATATCTTAGGAGAAAGATTCTTCGGACTAAGATTTATATTGGGAGAAAAATTCATCAGACTAGGACTTTTTATCCTAGGAGGAAAAATGTGAAGATCAATGGCAAGATTTTATGCACAATAGCAAGGCAAATAAAGTAGAGATTTGAGAAACTTCCCTTTGTGGCTCTTCTCTTTTCTTCTTTTCTTTCTCTTTTTTTCTTTTTTTCTTTTTTTTTTTGAACCATTTTCTTTGCACTCCTTTGTACCTGTTTCACACAAAAATAAATTGTCAGTTTTAAAAATGGTGGTTAGTTTGTGGTGTTGAACTCTGAGGGCGATTTCTCCCTCACTTCCTGTGGTATCTTTGGTTTCAACTCGAAAGACCTTGCCTATTTATTGACTGACTACTTTCTCTATCATGTTTATCAAAGAAAATGCCTCTTCTCCTTTCAGACCCCATATCCTCTATTTGTTGCATTGCATGAACTGGCATCTCCCCAACCTTTGTGTCTCATATGAATCCCAAAGCACGTTCATTGCCCCACACTCAAGATATGTGTTGTTCTTTCTTGACTTAAACCCCAGGTCTGGTCCTTGAGGTCTACAGCTCCCCCCATTTGCCATGATAACTTTGACTTCTGCTTGGAAGGTCTTTCTCGTCACTGGTTTAACACCCTTTTATCAAGCTTATCATATGAAACACCTTTGATCTATTTGCCCTAACCCTTCATTTGTTGCATCGTTCATGAATTGACATCTACCAAGCTTTTGCATTTCACAAGGATCCCAAAACTTGTTGATTATTGTCAACTTAGTGTGCCTGCTGTTCTTTCATGACTTATGGCGCTTTGATGTGTTCACCAGATCCTGTTTTGTTCAATTGGAAAGCTTTGTAGCAGATTTTGAAGTCACTTCTCACTCGTTACGATCAAATAGACTCAATAGGAGGAAGTAAACAAAACAAAAGGAACATAGTAAAGGACAAAGGAAATAGATGATCCCTAACAAGAAAGCTACGAAGTAGAAACCTATCAGATGTGGATACCAACTCTAATGACCATGACATGCAACTGTAGATATTTTGTCATGCAAATCTGATGTTCAACTCCAGTTATACCCCCAAACCGTGAAACTAGGCTTCAATGTTTCGCTTATCCAATCAGATTCACAATCCTTATCTGACTTGTACTGCCTGAAGGGTTTTCACCATCAAGCCTTTCTCATTTTGGTCTTTCTCTCATCTCACCGTCGCCTTATGGTGCCTGTGAAGGTTTTCACCAATAATACTCTCTCATTTTTTATTTCTCTTAGCTTTCATCGCCTTGTGGTACCCGTGAGGGTTCTCAATAACAGGACTCTTACATTCTTCATTTCCCTTGTTTGGACCGGAGTGTTGCCCCTGATATGATTCATCTCTACTCGCTTGTCTTGGCATCTCTAGAAGAATGATCGGAAGGTCTTTCTTTGGACAGTAACGTGGGCTTTTGGATTCGGTTAGAACGAAAGGGTATCAAAGGCTCAAAACAATTCAACACGGGTTCAAAAATTACAACTTTTGGAATCATATTTCTCACAACAACCACAACTTCTGCCCCAGTTTCTTTCTTGGGGACTTTTGGATTTTATTTTGGTGTGACTGAACCTCAGAGAGAGGCTGCCTACGTATCCTTTCGGAATCAAGTCAAACGTAGTTTAGGTCATAGAAATTACTTTGTTGTTGTGATTTTTCCTTTTTTTCTTCCATTTTCTCTTCGTTTCTTTTCTTTCTTGCTTTTCTCTTTTTGTTGTTTTGTTTTTTTTTTTCTTTTTCTTTCTCTTTTTTTTTCTTTTTTTTTTCTTTTCTTCTCTTTTCTCTCTTCTTTTGTTTCTTCTTCCTTTTTCCCTTCTCTCTCTTTTCATTATTTCCTTTTCTTTTTTTTCTTTACTTATATTTTATGCTTGTGTTTACGATCTTTCCGAAAGAGGGGTATGAAAGAAAATAAATAAGGCTCAAATGGGATAACAGGGATAAAGTGTTTAGATAACAGAAAAAAATGCCTTCGTCATTCCAATATTCAAAACATGCAAAGTACAAATAACACAGTTAAACAAACCACAGAAACATTCGCAACATCTTTTGATTGTACCAGACTCAGTAACCATATCCACACATTCGCCTTCTACATCTGTTGAACACAAAGCATCGTTGGACAACACTCTCACTTTCCTTACCACGAACGGCCCCTACAATTTGGCAAACTTGCCTTTGGCTTCAACCTGATGCGGTATGATGCATTTCAATAGGGTTTCTCTATGTTCTATCTGCCCCAGTTTCGCATGGTTCGGGCTTCAAATGATCTCAAAATGTTCAAATTTGTTCTTATTTCCCTCAAGTGCCGTTGTCATCTTCAAAATTGTTTCAATGTTTCAAAACTAACTTTTGACCTTAGGCTGAGGATTACGCATGCATGTCATGTCACTAGAACCAGCACGAAAAGAAGTATAACAAGAGAAGAGAACTAAACGGAAATGACTAGAAATAACAGAAAACAGAGAATGATGGTGAAAGATTTTGGGCAACAAAACAAGCACAATAAACTAGGGTACAACCATTTGAACAAACCTAGACAACACTACATGAGATACTACGACCAAAGGAACTAGACAAAATAAAAGGATAAAAGTGTTTGGATCACAAGACAATATCCAGATTATAACCCTGCAATAACCAGGATAACAGAAATGACAACAATCTAAGCCACCAAAGCTCCCTTCCGGCTGACCAAAAAATGGAGCGTCTTTCCAATTACCAAGCACGGTATCTTAGCCACTGAATTCTGCATCAACAATACCAGGAACTTCATAAGTCTTCATCACATTGTTCTTATCAAGTTGCTTTTGGGCTCCTTGTGCTGGCTCGTTCTTAAGATCAACCTCTGATAGTGCTGAAAGCTTAGTAGCCATTGGACCTCCGAGGCTCCCAGCAGAATTCTCACATTCCTTTCCAAAATAAGTCATACCCATCCCGTGCATCTCATTATGCACAAGCGACGGACTTTGGCCGGTGCCTGTTGCATCTGGATTTGGCGCGACAATGATGCCTGCATTAATAAGCTTTTGAATTGCATTCTTCATATTCCAACACTTCTCTATGTCATGTCTCGGGGCATTTGAGCAATATACGCACCTTTGGGAAAAGTCAAACTTCCTTGGAAGAGGGTTTGGTATTTTTATCTGGATAGGCTTCAACATGTTCGAATTACTTAGCCTCTAGAACAGATTGGCGTATGACCCTTCCAATGGAGTGTAGGCTTTCTTCTTTCGCAACCTCTCATACCTACATGCTTGATTGGGCCAAAAACCTGATCCAGAGGGTTTTTGGCAGGCTCGTGGGGGTAGAGAAGCATTGTTTGGAGCCGGGTACCAGAAAAGTGGTGTATGACTCTGGGAGTTCTGTGGAGATAAGTAGCATTGGGAAGGGTCACCTGGTGTACAAGGATATCCACGGGGACGATGTCGGGGCTGGGAGTGTTGATCAAGAAAACTTATCGGATCATCTTTTCTGCTTCCCCCCCACCCAAGCTTGCTGGGATATTCGGAATGTCTTTAGACCAACTCATGATCTTGCCTGACTTGATTCCCTCTACTACTAACTCCACCATTCTTAACGCCTCATCGAAAGGTCTACCCACAACCGGGATCAAATGATTGAAGTGGGTTGGACCCTGGGCCTGTAGGAAAAGCTCAACCATTTCTTCTTCACTAATCGGGGTACTGACCCGAGCAGCTTGCTCCCTCCATCTGAGCCCAAACTCCCTAAAGTTTTCCTCCGGCTTCTTTTCCATCTTAGATAGCGAGGAGCAGTCTGGGATAACACTTTATTTGCATTGAAAGTATCGGACAAAGTCTTGAGCCATGTCACCCAATGTAGGCCACTTATCAACATATTGACGACCATGCCAGTCCAAAGCCACCCCAGTCAGGCTCTCACGGAAATATGCCACCATCAAGTCATCTTTCTCTCCAAAAATTCTCATTTCACTGCAATATACCCTCAAGTGGGCTACCGGATCTCCACACCCGTCATACAAGTTAAATTTTGGCACTTTGAACCCCGCGGGCAGGCGGACGTCATGGGACACAGACAGTTCTTTGTAAGTCATGCTACCCTGGTCTCCCATTCTTCGCTTGTTCTTTAAAGACTGTTTTGTGCCTTTCAACCTTCTGGGCATCCCATCTCACCCTTCTTTTCCTATAACCTTTTCATTTTCAGCATGAAGCTCATCCTGGGAGCTCTTCTTGTCCGAATCAAGGACCTTGTGGGCAACCTTTGAGGGGTTATATTGGGCATCACAAGCTTTGAGTGGGTATTCATTGTTGGGGGTAGTGGGTATGATAGGAGAGAAATTTTAGGTAGAGGTAATTGGAGTAGGAGTGGTAGAGCTACTAGGATGGTGGGGAAAGTTGTGATAAGCGGGTGTATCTGGAGAGTAGGGAGGATCGTTTGGCATTGTGCCCGGAATTTGGGTAAGGGCAGCATCCGGGAAACTCGGTGGTGGCGGGGGTGGTGCCTTCCCAGTCATCCAAGCCTGTTACATGTCCACCATGTGTTGTATCAACATTTTTACCTCTTTAATTAACCCATTGTCCTGTTCAACCAACTGCTTTTGGGCCCCGGTATCAACCAACCCAGTTCTATTATTATCTGCCATTGCCTTTTGTCATTGTGTTGTAGAGAAGAGTTACCACTTTAAAAACCACAAACCAACCACTTTTCTGCTATGACTACAACAAAATGAATCCATCATGTTAGCGTTAGAGCATTTATCATAAGATAATCTCACTTTACGTGCAATGCACCTAGCCACAGTTATCAGTTCTAAAATGACTTCGAGGGTACAAAGGTCAGTTGGCATCATCCCAATTTGCTCATTTTAACCTCTCTTTTCTTTGCTTTTCTAGCACTTGTTTGCTCATTTTTCCTTCCTCTTCTCCCTTTTAATTATCACTTTTTTCTTTCCTCTCATTTTTCGCATCCCATGATTTCACCTCTTTGTTTTTTTCTTCTCTTTTTCCCCTTTTTTTCTTTTTCATTTCTTTTTCTTTTTCTTTTAATAAAAAAATAATTCGATCGAACCCTATATAGGTTGCCTGCGTATCATGACCCCGCATGAATTAGATCTTTACCTAGTTATGGAAAAACAGGAATAAAGTAAACAAACCAACATTCTCTCTTCTTTTTCTTTTTCTTTTTTAAGCTTAATGAGTACTCTGATGAGAAAAGAGAAATGAAATAAGCAAATCATTTTTTTTAATTTTCTAGACTTAATGTTCTATGACCTATTCTAAACTCAAGCTTAACGGGCATGTTTTCCTTTCCTTTTTTCTTTTGAAACAAATACTCTATTAAGGAAAAATCCTAGAAGAAAAATATTTTTTTGATTTTCTTTTCTTTTTGTTTTTTTAAGAAGAAAATCTAAAGAATAAACCACATAAACATATTTCGAATTTTCGTTTGATATCCTGACGCAATAGTTCGAAACAAGCAACGAAAGAGATAAAAGAAAATATTTTTGGATTTCAATTTTGATTGCCTAAAGAAGAAATTCTAATGATAAATAAGAGATAAAGTATTTTTATTTTCTATGTACAATATCCTAAAGTTCTAATGAAAATAAAAAGAATTTTATTTTCATTTTTTCCCACTAATTTCCCAAAGAAACACCTCAAAAAAAGTCTTTTTGGATTTTGGAATTAATGCCTTAAAGAAAACTTTTTACAGAGGTACTAAAAGATTTTTTTTTTGAATTTTGGTCCTAATATGCTAAAGGAAACATACAAATAGTTCATTTTAAGTCCTATATATTAATTTTCTAAAGGAAAAACAACCTCAATTTTTCTTTTCTTCATTTCTAGAATTAGTATTCTAAAGAAAACTTGAAACATCTTTTGTTTTGGATTTTTGAGTTACAACACATTTTTTTAAATATAAAGAAGAAAATATAATAAAAAAGACTTGATATTACTGTACAAAACTAGAAAGTAAAAGACGACATAAAATGAAGAACAGGCTCAAAACATAAAAAAAAGTCTCGTTAAGAAACTCCTGAATGCAGTGGCCCTGGGGTATCCGTCATGCTCAAACTCCGGTAAGTAAATCCACACCTGTATGAGAAAACTTAAACCAACACTATATGAGACAATAACATTCCTTATTAGACACATGCAAGACATGGTTGCGATTATTTTTTCAAAATGACTTATTTAACCAAAATATGGCCAGAAGTGCAAAATTTGGCTAAGACCCCGCAAAGCCAAAAACCTAAGATTTACTAGGAAGACCGGACCCTATGTGGATTGCCTACGTATCCCGCCCCGAGAGACGAGAATCAGGTTCGCGTAGTTCGGGCAGATTGGATACAGTTGAGAATAAAAAATAACTAATTTAGAGAAAACATATTTTTTGTCTTTTCCTTGAAAATGATGAAACATGCAAAAAAATTTTGGATTTTTCTTTTTCTCTTTTTTTTTCTTCTGATTTTTTGAAAAATGATAAAAAATGCAAAATCTTTTGAATTTTTCAAGCTCTCATTTTTTTTCCTTACCTCTCTTTTTTTTCTTTTTTTTTCATTTTTCATTTGCCCTTAACTATCATTGGTCCGCCAAATGACCCTGTTACCCTTGAATAAATGCAACATGGAGCACATAGGATACATCAAGATGGTCTATTATTTCGGGTACACCCGTGCTAGATGGAGCCAAACCCCTGTGTTGAACCCCCTAAGTCAAATACACATGATGCAAACAAGCGTTCCTACTAGGGATCCGGCATGAGGTTGAGTTATTCTAGGTTCAAAACCTGGGTATATGTTCTAGATTGTGTATCCGAGCGGACAACTCAAGTCGAGGAGGGGGCTACGTACCGGGAACCGAAAGGCCATCCGGCTTAGTAATTTGTCCGAACCTCTTTCTTATTTCAAGGTATGACACTAACAAAATAGGGAGTCTCAGCCTGCGAGCAAATCCCGGAAGATGAGAAGAGAAGGGTTTCTTAGCAGTTTTATATATACAGTTCAACTAATATCAAAGCGGTAAAAAGAAACATTTTGCACATTAGCTCCAAACATGTAATAAAATCAGATTATAGATAAAGCCAAATACAACAATATATCTAAGCTCCAATTCTGAACCCTGAACTGAAGTTCTGGGTTCTTTTCCCCAGCAGAGTCACCAGAGCTGTCACACCTCCTTTTTTCACTACACCCCGGGAGGAGGGTATAATAAAGGGAGTTTTTCCAATTAAAGGACAATCAAAACGGGATTATTATACTAAGATTTAGAGTCGCCACTTGGGATATTTATGGTGTCCCAAGTCACCGGTTTAAAATACCGAATCGAGGAAAATAATGAATCTGTTTAACAGTCCGCGAACCAGAAATTAGGGTAAGGAATTCTGTTAACCCGGAAAAAGGTGTTAGGCATTCCCGGGTTTCGTGATTCCAGCACGATCGCTCAACTGTTATATTCGGCTTAAATTATCTGATTTTAAAGAATTTTTGAACCTATGTGCAAATTCAACTTTTTAACTGCTTTTATTCATATTTTTTAAAGAGAATTGTAACATCATTAAAACACGTCTCGAACCACGACATATAAATGCACCCGTAGTTTTTGACATATTTTAACTTCGTTGGGATTTGGATTTGGGTCACATAAATGTGCACCCGAGTTTAAGAAGGTAATATTATTAACTTACGTGCCTAAAGAAACTATGCGCTTGCACTTTGCGAGGGCCATGAAATTTAGCTAAATGGCACGCCTCGGAATCTAAGGATCAAGCCAAGATTAAAAAGAGAGAGGGCCATGCAATTTTAATTTTTGTTTGGCATGGCTTACCTCAAATTATTTCAAAAAAATTGTACACAATTAAAGCCAACTACGGATGTTCATGTGATTCACTAGCTTAATATTAACAATTGTGAATGGGCTAAATAATTAAGTCCAAACATTCTGCTTCCAACACACAAATAGTTTCCAATGACCATATATTGAGACTTGCGTTAGTTCCTTTGACAACAATCATAAGCACACGGTGCTTGATGCAAATGCAAACCCTCACTACACAAAAAGTTCTCCGTATGGAACACTAAAGGGAAAATTTTTCCTTCTCATTTTTTTTGTTCTTCTTACTTAGATCAAACAACGGAAGAATGGTACTCTCTTCCCTTTCTTACTTAACAGTTAAATCCACATAACCAATAAATTCATAAATAAGCTGTAACGACCTGACCGGTTGTTTTTGGAATGTACGCCCCGTTACCCCATTAACTGCTTCTCTTGAGTTCATTTCTATTAATTTGGTTTGCCGGGACGTTCGATGTTGGGATTCAGAGTGTTTTGGGACAATTAGTCCCTAAATGAGCGCATAAGAGTTAAAAAATTGTCTGTAATCGGAATAGTGTGAAGGCTTCCTCGGAATGGAAATCTGATGGTTTCGTTAGCTCCGTTAGGCAATTTCGGGGATGGGAGCGTGTTCGGAATGTATTTTGGAGGTTCGTAGCTCATTTAGGCTTGAAATGCCAAAGTTTGAATTTTTGAAGTATCCAGTCCGATAGTGAGTTTTTGATCTGAGGGTTGGATTTGAATTCTGGAAGCTGTAGTAGCTCCGTCATGTCATTTGGGATGTGTGTGCAAAATTTCAGGTCATTCGGGCGAGGTTTGGTTAGGTTTTTGATCGAAGGTGTGTTTTGTTGGAATTTGAAGTTCTTAGGCTTGAAACTTTGATTAATTTGTGTTTCCAGCGTTGTTTTAGGTGGTTTAAGGATCGGAACAACTTTGAATGGTGTTGGAATATATCCGTAGGTTTGGTTGAGGTCTCGAGGGCCTCGGGTGTGTTTCGGATGTCAACGGGGCATTTTTGTGTGTGAAAAATTGCAGAAAAGCTATCAGCTGTTGCAGATTTGACTTCCTTCTGCGCGTTCGTAGAGCCGTGACCGTGTTTGCGTAGGTTTGTAATCTTCTCCATCGCGATTGCGTGGCCATCTTCGCGTTCACGCTTGCCCTTCCATTTTTCTTCAGTGCGTTCGCGTACACCTGGTCGCGTTCGCATAGTTCTTGAACCCAGGCCTTCGCGTTTGCATCCCTTCCTTCGTGATCGTGAAGGGAATTTTTGGCCCCTTATATTTTCCTTCTTCGTGAACGCGTGCTTCCTATCGCGTTCGCGATGCTTTAAACACCTGAAAAATTATAAACTTTTGAAACGAGGGTTTTAGCCATTTTAAACAAAACTCAAGCTAGAGAGCTCGGATTTGGGAGAAATTTAGAGGGGTTTTCAAGAGCAACGATTGGGTAACGATTCTCTACTATTTTATGCTTAATACACACTAATCTAATCACGATTTCATCTTTAAATTTCATATTTTGAATGAAAATTGGGTGAAAGTTCATAGACCAAACTATTGGGTTTTGAGGGGGCATTTGACCTCTGATTTGGAAGATTTTTATATTGTTAGACTCGTGAGAGTACGAAGGTTCTGAAAACGTGAAAATTATTCAAGTCTGAGACGTTGGATGGAGGGGAATTTTGGTTATTTTACCTATTTTCGTGCCCTAGCTTTAAATTTACTAGTGGAATCGGTTGTTTGCAATATTATTTACGATGTGCAATTGAATTAAATAGATTTGGGACATTTAAAGTCGGATACTCCTGACAAAGGCGCAGTTTCTAGTGATATTGAGCCGATTCGAGGTAAGTGGCTTATCTAACCTTGTGTGGAGGACCTTTCCCCTTAGGATTGTTACTTCATGTTTGAGTGCCTTGTACGTGAGGTGACTAGCGTGTACTTGAGCCTATCGTTGAAATCTCGATTTTTATTTAAGCTATGGAAATTTAGTTCTTATTTTTATTTGCTTTATTATATTTGAAGTTATAACTTGTGCTAGATTAGTAAAAGCATGTTTAGCTGATTTGACTGTCTAATTGCTTAAGTTGTTTTCACTGCACTACGTGAAGCATGTTAGGATAGTTCTATCTGTTGTTTGTTTTCCGTCCTTCATTCCTTGGTTTGTATCTGGCCGTGGTTGCACATTTACATTAGGACTGCGGGTTCGATTCTCAATAGATCCCCCTGCGGGTTCGATTTTCGATAGATCCCCCTGCACTTTTACTTTGGGACTGCGGGTTAGATTCCCGATAGATCCCCCCTGCATATTGGTACATGAGTTGGACTATGGTACGGTATCCCGGGAAATTTACTGGATAGTTGAG
Source organism: Nicotiana glauca (assembly GCA_026770625.1). Classification (NCBI taxonomy): domain Eukaryota; kingdom Viridiplantae; phylum Streptophyta; class Magnoliopsida; order Solanales; family Solanaceae; genus Nicotiana; species Nicotiana glauca. The sequence continues at coordinate 43,687 of MU757861.1, forward strand.
GAAAGGGCTACAGGACTGTATCCTGGGAGACCCCCATTAGTATCTTTGACATTGAGCTATTTTTATTCTGTGATTGACTATATCCTTGTAGTTATTATTGCTTCATTGACGTGCCTTATTGCACTGCTGTTCTTATTATTTCTGTCAGATTTCCGTTCTGTAATTATTGATATTGTTATATTTTTGCCTCAGTAGAGCCCTGATCATCCTCGTCACTATCCAACCGAGGTTAGGCTTGGCACTTACTGAGTAACGCTGTGGTGTACTCATGCCCTTCTTGCGCATATTTTTCATGTGCAGATCATCTAGGTACCTCTACTCAGGCGCACTATCAGTGAGTCAGGAGGACTTTAAAGACTTCGAGGTAGATATACTGCGTTCGCAGACCGACGAGTCTCCCTCTTAATCTATCTTCAGTTTTTAGTTTTCTTTTTTTCGGTTGTTAGATATTCTGGAGTTTTGGAGCCATACTATATACTTCGGTAGACTGTGTTGCCCGTGAGTTTCCGATTTTTGGGAATTGTTTTAGATTTGTGTTATCGAGTTGTACATGTCGAGCGACATTCAGTACAGTTTCCTTTAGATATTTAATTTGATTTTTCTCTATTGTTTTGAAATTATTATGTTTCCGCAATAATAGGCTTACCTGGTCATGGGGACCAGGTGCCGTCATGACATGTTCATGGTTGGTGAACTAGGGTCGTGACAAGTTGGTATCAGAGCTCTAGGTTCATAGGAGTCACGGAACACAGGCCGGTTGTTTAGAGTCTCGCTAATCGGTACGGAGACGTTTGTACTTATCTACGAGAGGCTATGTAACCGTTAGGAAAATTTCACTTCATTTGATTCCCTGTCCTGCGAGATTTTTGACATCACAATCCTAAAACTTCTTCCTTCTATTCTGTCATAGATGGTGAGGACACGTGCTACTCGAGATGATCAGGCACCCGCGCACCCTACTACAGGCGCAAAAGGCCGGGGCCGAGGGAGAGGTCGAGGACGCGCACGTGGTGTAGCCCGAGCACTTGCGCAATCAGCCGCCGATGTACCACTAATAGATCCGGCCGAAGTTAAGGCACCTGACGCTCCTACAACTATTACTACTACTCCAGCCCTTGAGGAGACTTTGGCACCGTTCCTGAGCATGTTTGGTACATTGATTTAGGCCGAATTGATTCAGGTTTTACCAACTACTTCGCAGATCGGTGGAGGGACCTAGACTTCCACTGCCCCCACTCCAGGTTCCAAATGTCATGGCGACCCAACCTGTGGTCTCAGTTCAACGGGTGGTGAGGACCTTTAGCCGAGTAGAGGACAGGTGGGTCTAGGAGAGAGAGGACAGACGAGGTTAGGAGAGAGAGTATAGAGGAGTGAGTAGACCTCGTGGACCGGGGAGATATACTGGTCCTTATTTTGGAGGTAGGATTAGAGGTTTTGTTGGTCAGCCAACTCAATCTGCATCTTAGAGTTCCCACGGAGTTTCAGGTGTCCAAGGCTCTCGGAGTACTCGTAGCGCACAGTTTCCACTGCCACGCAAGTCACGATGTTTCTTTGAGTGTGGTGACATACGCCATGTGGTGAGGTATTGCCCTAGACTTGGGAGGGGTGCACCTCCACAGACTTCTCGGCCACAGCGCGCCCCACAGAGTTCTCAGTTTTTAGTTACAGCTGCAGTTGCTACCCCACCTACCCGTACCAAGACTGTTGCCTCTAATTCTATCATCACAGGTATTGTTATGGTTTGTTATAGAAGTGTATCAGTTCTATTCGATTTAGGTTCTACTTATTCTTATGTGTCTTCTTACTTTGCTCCGCATTTGGGTGTGCCCCAGGATTCTTTGAGTACCCTCGTTTATGTTTCTACTCCTGTGGGAGATTCTCTTGTTGTGGATCGCGTTTATCGGTCATGTTTGGTTACTATTCATGGTTTTGAGACCAGAGCGGATCTATTATTACTCGGTATGGTCGATTTTGATATTATTCTAGGCATGGACTGGTTGTCGCCCTATTATGCTATTCTTGATTGTCATGCCAAGACCGTGACACTGGCTATGCCAGGTGTTCCATGTATTGAGTGGAGTGGTACTTTAGATCACACTCCCTGTGGAGTTATCTCTTTCCTTAAAGCTCAGCGTATGGTTGAGAAGGGGTGTGCCGCGTATTTAGCTTATGTAAGAGATGTCAGTGTTGATACCTTTTCTGTTGATTCAGTTCTAGTGGTACGGGATTTCCCCGATGTGTTTCCAGTTGATCTTCCGGGCATGCCGCCCGATAGAGATATCGATTTAAGCATTGATCTGTTACCGGGCACTCAACCCATTTCTATTCCTCCGTATTACATGGCTCCTCCTGAGTTGAAGGATCAATTGCAGGAATTTCTTGGTAAGGGCTTCATTCGGCCCAAGTGTCTCACCGTGGGATGCTCCTATTTTGTTTGTGTAAAAGAAGGATGGTTTTATGCGTATATGCATTGATTATCATCAGTTGAACAAAGTTACAGTGAAGAACTGTTATCCTTTGCCTCGTATTGATGATCTGTTTGACACGCTCCAGGGCGCACCAGTGTTTTCCAAGATTGATTTGCGCTCAGGTTACCATCAGTTGAAGATTCGGGATCCAGATATCCCGAAGTTAGCCTTCAGGACTCGGTATGGTCATTACAAGTTCCTTGTTATGTCATTTAGGCGGACTAATGCTCCGACAGCTTTTATGTATTTGATGCACAGTGTATTCAGGCCGTATCTTGACTCATTCGTTATTATTTTCATTCACGACATTCTGGTGTATTCTTGGAGTCGGGAAGATCATGAGCAGCACTCGAGGATAATGGTTCAGACCCTGAGAGAGAAGAAATTATATGCAAAGTTCTCAAAATGTGAGTTCTGGCTGAGTTCCGTGGCATTCCTAGGCCACGTGGTATCAAGTGAGGGCATTCAGGTGGATCCAAGGAAGGTGGAGGCAATGTAGAGTTGGCCCAGGCCCTCCTCAGCTGCAGATATTTGTAGTTTGCTTGGCTTGGCAGGTTATTACTATCGCTTTGTAGAGGGATTTTCATCGATTACAACCCTTATGACTAGATTGAACAGAAAGGGTGCCCGATTTCAGTGGACAGAGGAGTGTGAGGCGAGCTTCTAAAAGCTCAAGACAGCTTTGACTTTAGCCCCAATCTTGATGCTGCCTACCGGTTTGGGGTCTTATACAGTTTATTGTGATGCCTCACGGGTTGGACTTGGTGCGGTGTTGATGCAGGACGACAGGGTGATTGCCTACGCATCCAGACAGTTGAAGATACATGAAAAGAACTACCCTATCCACGACCTTGAGTTTGCTGCTATTGTTCATGCCTTGAAGATCTGGCATCATTATTTGTACGCGGTGCCTTATGAGATCTATACTGACCATCGAAGTTTGCAGCACCTGCTTAAGCAGAAGGACCTAAATATGCGTCAGAGGAGATGGTTAGAGTTCTTAAAAGATTCTGATATTACTATTCTTTATCACCCGAGCAAGGCCAATGTGGTAGCCAACGCCTTGAGTCGCCGGGCGGAGAGTTTGGGGAGTTTGGCATATTTACCAGCCTCGGAGAGACCTATGGTGATGGATGTTCAGTCCTTAGCCATCCAGTTCGTGAGCTTGGACCTTTCGGAGCCCAGTCGGGTTCTAGACTATGCGGTTTCTCGGTCTTCCCTATTTGATCATATCAGGGAGCGAAAATATGATGACCTTCATTTTCTTGTCCTTCAGGACAGGGTCTAGCGTGGGGACGCTAGAGATGTGACCATCGGGGATGATGGAGTATTGATGATGTAAGGGCCGGATTTGTGTGCCCAATGTTGATGATCTTCGAGAGTTGATTCTAGCAGAGGCCCATAGTTCATGGTATTCCATCCATCCCGGTTCCATGAAGATGTATCAGGACTTGAGGCAGCACTATTGGTTGAGGCAGATGAAGAAGGATATAGTTTATTATGTGTCTAGATGCCTCAATTGCCAGCAGGTGAAGTATGAGCACCAACGTCCAGGTGGGTTACTTCAGCAGATAGAGATTCCGGAATAGAAATGGGAGTGTATCACCATGGACTTTGTATCGGGGATTCCTCGGACCTTGAAGAAGTTTGATTCCATTTGGGTCATTGTGGATCGGCTGACCAAGTCTGCTCATTTCATTCCTGTGTGTACCACTTATTCATCGGAACGGTTGGCGGAGATTTATATCAGGGAGATCGTCTGTTTGCATGGCATTCCAGTTTCTATCATCTCAGACAGAGGTACTCAGTTTATATCACAGTTCTGGAGAGCCGTACAACAGGAGTTAGGCAGTCGGGTGGAGTTGAGCATGACATTTCACCCCCAGACGGACGGACAGTCCGAGCGCACTATTCAGATTCTAGAGGATATGCTCCTTGCATGCGTGATTGAGTTTGGAGGGTCATGGGATCATTTCCTTCCATTGGCGGAGTTTTCTTATAATAACAGTTATCAGTCCAGCATTCATATGGCATTGTATGAGGCTTTATACGGTAGGAGGTGTTGATCTCCGGTCAGTTGTTTTGAGCCGGATGAGGCCAGGTTATTTGGAACAAAGATGGTCCAGGATAAAATGAAGAAGGTTAAGGTGATTCAGGATAGACTCTGTGTAGCCCAGTCCAGACAGAAGAGTTACGCGGACACGAAGGTTCGAGATGTTGCATATATGGTTAGTGAGCGTGTTCTGCTTCGGGTCTCGCCTATGAAAGGGAGTTATGAGGTTTAGAAAGAAAGGGAAGCTGAGTCCGAGGTTTATTGGCCCTTTTGAGATCTTGAGGTGAGTTGGGGAGGTTTGCTTATGAGCTTGCCTTACCTCTTAGCCTAGCCGGAGTTCATTTAGTTTTTCATGTTTCGATGCTTCGGAGATATCATGGTGATCCATCGCACGTGTTGGATTTCAGTTCAGTCCAGTTGGACAAGTATCTATCCTATGTTGAGGAGCCAGTGGCTATTTTGGACAAGCAGATCAGAAAGTTGAGGTCAAAGAACATTGCTTCAGTGAAGGTCCAATGGCGGGGTCAGCCGGCCGAGGAGACGACTTGGGAGACCGAGCAGGATATGCGCAACCAGTACCCTCATCTTTTTACTACTTCAGGTACGTTCTCTATGCTCATTCGAGGACGAACGAATGTTTAAGTGTAGGAGGATGTAATCACCCGGCCGGTCATTTTTGGAATTTATGCCCTGTTTCCCTATTAACTGCTTACCCTGAGTTCATTTATGCTAATTTGGTTTGCCGGGACATTCGGTGTTGGGATTCGGAGTGCTTTGGGACACTTAGTCCCTAAATGAGAACTTAAGAGTTAAAGATAGTCCATAATTGGAATAGTATGAATACGACCTCGGAATGGAAATCCGATGGTTCCGTTAGCTCCGTTAGACGATTTCGGGGTTGGGATCATGTTCGGAATGTGTTTTGGAGGTTCATAGCTCATTTAGACTTGAAATGCCGAAGTTTGAATTTTTGAAGTTTCTAGTCCGATAGTGAGTTTTTGATCCGAGGGTCGGATTTGGATTCCGGAAGTTGTAGCAGCTCTGTCATATCATTTCGGATGTGTGTGCAAAATTTCAGGTCATTCGGGCGAGGTTTGGTTAGGTTTTTGATCGAAGTTGTGTTTTGTTGGAATTTGAAGTTCTTAGGCTTGAATCTTTGATTAATTCGTGTTTTCGGCATTATTTTAGGTGTTTTAAGGATGGGAATGAGTTTGAATGATGTTATGGACTATATCCGTAGGTTTGGTTGAGCTCCCGGGAGCCTCGGGTGTGTTTCGGCTGCCCAACGGGGCATTTTTGTGTTTGAAAAATTGCAGAAAATCTATCAGTTGTTGCAAGTTTGACTTCCGTATTCACGTTCGCAGAGCCTCAACTACGTTCGCGTAGGTTTGTAATCTTCTCCATCGCAATCGCGTGACCATCTTCGCGTTCGCGTAGGGCAATTTCTAGCCCTTCCATTTTTCTTCAGCGCATTCGTGTACACCTGGTCGCGTTCGCATAGTTCCTGAACCCAGGCCTTCACGTTTGCATCCCTTCCTTCGCGATCGCGAAGGGCAATTTTGGCCCCTTATATTTTCCTTCTTCGTGAATGCATGCTTCCTTCACGTTCGCGATGGTTTAAACACCTGAACAGTTATAAACTTTTGAAACGAGGGTTTTAGCCATTTTTAACAAAACTCAAGCTAGAGAGCTCGGATTTGGGAGAAATTTCGAGGGGTTTTCAAGAGAAACGATTGGGACACGATTCTCTACTTTTTATGCTTAATACCCACTAATCTAATCACGATGTCATCTTTAAATTTCGGATTTTGAATAAAAATTGGGTGAAAGTTCATAGACCAAACTATTAGGTTTTGAGGGGGCATTTGACCTCCGATTTGGGAGATTTTTATATGGTTAGACTTGTGAGAGTACGAGTATTCTGAAAACGTGAAAATTATTCGATTCCGAGACATTGGCTAGAGGGGCATTTTGGTCATTTTACCTATTTTCGCGCCCTAGCTTTAAATTTACTAGTGGAATCAGTTTTTTGCAATATTATTTACAATGTGCAATTGAATTGAATAGATTTGGGCCATTTGGAGTTGGATACTCGTGGCAAAGGCGCGGTTTCTAGTGACATTGAGCCAGTCCGAGGTAAGTGGCTTGTCTAACCTTGTGTGGGGGACCTTTACCCTTAGGATTGTTACTTGATGTTTGAGTGACTTGTACGTGAGGTGACAAGCACGTACTCAAGTCGATCGATGAAATCCCAGTTTTTATTTAAGATATGGAAATTTAGTTCTGATTCTTATTTGCTTTATTTTATTTGAAATTATAACTTGTGCCAGATTAGTAAAAGCATGTTTAGCTGATTTGACTGTCTAATTGCTTAAGTTGTTTTGATTGCACTAGGTGAAGCATGCTAGGCTAGTTCTATCTATTGTTTGTTTTTCGTCCTTCATTCCTTGGTTTGTTTTTGGATGTGGTTGCGCATTTACATTGGGACTGCGAGTTCGATTCTCGATAGATACCCCCCTTGTTTGTTTACTTTAGGACTGCGGGTTTGATTCCCGATAGTTCCCCCTGCACTTTTACTTTGGGACTGCAAGTTAGATTCCTGATAGATCCCCCCTGCATATTTGTACATGAGTTGGACTACGGGACGGTATCCCGGGAGATCCACTGGACAGTTGAGGAAAGGGCTACAAGACTGTATCCTGGGAGACCCCCATTGGTATCTTTGACATTGAGCTGTGTTTACTCTTTGTTTGACTCTATCCTTGTAGTTATTATGGCTTCATTGACGTGTCTTATTACACTGCTGTTCTTATTATTTATGTCAGATTTCCACTCTGTTAATTATTGCTACTGTTATATTTTTGCCTCAGTAGAGCCCTGACCTTCCTCGTCACTGCCCAACCGAGGTTAGGCTTGGCACTTACTAAGAACCACTGTGGTGTACTCATGCCCTTCATGCGCATGTTTTTCATGAGCAGATCATCCAGGTACCTCTACTCAGGCGCACTATCAGTGAGGCAGGAGGATTTCAGAGACTTCGAGGTAGATCTGCTGCGTCGGCAGACCGACGAGTCTCCCTCTTACTCCATCTTTAGTATTTAGTTTTCTCTTTTTCGGTTATTAGGTATTCTGGAGTTTTTGAGACATACTATATACTTCTGTAGCTTGTGTTGCCCGTGAGTTTTCGGGTTTTGGTAATTGTTTTAGATTTGTGTTATCGAGTTGTACATGCCGAGCGGCAATCAGTACAATTTTCTTTAGATATTTAATTTAATTTTTCTTTATTTTTCCGAAATTATTATGTTTGCGCAATAATTGGATTACCTGGTCATGGGGACCAGGTACCGCCATGACATGTTCACGGTTGGTGAACTAGGGTCGCGACATAAGCAAATCATCAATCAAAGACGGTACGTAAAATTAAGCTAAATATCTAACTATAATGTTTATAAAATTAATTGGTCCTAAATTTAAAGAGAAAACTTAATAATCCAAAATTAAATGCTAAGAATGTAACAATGAGCCATTTTTGTAATTTTTATTTTAAATGAAGTAATTAAATAATTATCTAATCCTAAAATGCGAACACAAACACTAAATGCATGGTATTTTTTATTTTTAATAAAAACTAAATATGCACAAAATATGCCAAAAAGTGCAAATAATTAACAAAAATCCTACAAAAACGCTATAAAATTGCAAAAATTGGAAAAAATTATTTTCTGATATTTTATGGGAGTAATTCGTATAGGGCAAAAATCACATGCTCACGGTGGGCAGTGAGAATTCAGACTTACTTGGAGGCTTTAGATGTTTGGGAGGCTGTGAAAGAGTATTATGATGTTATTCCGCTGCCTAACAATCCCACGGTGGCCCAGATCAAGAGTCACAAGGAAAAGAAAACCAGAAAATCAAATGCAAAAGCAACTTCGTTTTCTGGTGTGTGTGCAATAATTTTCAGAGAGTTATAGCTCTCAAATCAGTAAAAGAAATCTAGGATTATTTGAAGGGAGAATATAGGAGATGAAAGAATTCGAGGCATAAAGGTGCTGAATTTAATAAGGGAATTTGAGTTGCAGAAAATGAAAGAATCTGAGATCGTCAAAGAATACTCAGATCGGTTGCTTGGCATTGTTAACAAGGTAAGGTTGCTTGGCACTAAATTTAAAATTCAATAATGGTTGAAAAAATTCGTGTTATGGTGCCTGAAAAATATAAAGTATCCATAACTAGCTTACAAAATACAAAGGATCTATCCAAGATTACCTTGGCAGAATTGTTAAATACATTGCAGACACAAGAGCAAAAGAGGCTTATGAGGCAAAATGGTATGGTTGAAGGAGCCTTGGCAGCCAACCACAGAACTCAAAGCAAGGGTGATAATGCAAAGAAAAATTACCCACCTTGTCAGCACTGTGGATAAAAAGGTCATCCACCGTTCAAATGTCGGAATAGGTCAGATGCAAAGTGCAAAATTTGCAACCAACTTTGACATGAAGCTGTAATTTGCAAAGGCAAATATCAAAAGCATGAAGTAGATGCTCAAGTCATCAATGAAGAAGAAGAAGATCACTTGTTTGTGGCAACTATTATTTCAATAAAAAAATCTAATTTTTGGTTGATTGATAGTGGCTGTACAAACCACATGACATATGACAGAAATCTCTTCAAAGAGTTCACGTCTATGGGAAATAAGAAAGTCAGATTTGGGAATGGTGATTATATTCTTTCTAAGGGAAAATAAACTGTTGCAATACCAACAAAATCAGGTACTAAGAAAATTTCAGATGTTCTTTATGTTTCTGATATTGACCAAAATTTATTAAGTGTTGGACAACTAATGGAAAAAGGATTTAAAGTATCCTTTGAAGATAAATATTGTTTCATTTATGATGCAACTGGATTTGAGATTTTAAGGGTTAAAATGAGAGGTAAAACTTCTCATTTGATCCAACCGAAGATGAAGAATGGAGCCAAAAGAATCTACAAAGTGCAAACAATCCTCCAAAAGAGGACATATGTCAAAATGAGAAAAAGAACTTGTCAATATTTCATAAAAACAAAATTTGGAAGAAATTTGTCAAGCCTCAAGGCAAAATGCAAATGTGGAAGAAACTTGACAAGCCTCAAGTCAAAATGAAGCAGAAAAAAGAGCCAACTTATTTCATTGACAATCATGAGATGCAGCAAAATAGAAAATTGAACTCAATTTACTGCAAGTCCAAAGATCAGTTGACAGATTTACGTACAAAGTCGCTTCCAATTAAAGTTTACAAGGCATACATTCAGAATTTGCAGCTTCAAAAGCATGGAGGAGTGTTAGAAATATGCTTTAGAAGCTGAAAATAGTAAAATTATTTTACTGTTTCAGTTTAAGAGTTATTTACTGCAGTAATTTAGTTTGAATATTGAAATAATATTGAATTAGTCTTTTGGAGTGAACTAGTCTCTAGGATTTCGTTATTTTCAGCAGATTTTGTGCTGATTTTTAGGTCTTTAATTTATTATTTCTCTTATAAATTAACCAACTTTCCTCCTCTTGAGTAGGGATCTCCACAAGCACCGCATACCCCCAGCGGCAATCAGTCCTCACCTTTTTGACATCTGATATCGAGCTAATATACTGAGACACAGGCTTACGGAGCCCAAGCTTCAAAGAAGATCCCTCGACCTTGAAATCGAAAGTCGTTGCAAAAAATTCTAGAACACATTCTGCAGCACAAGGAGGCATTGCCCCTTTGCCTTTAGATGGAACCGAAGAGAATGAGGCCAAGCTCTCTTGAGAAGCAGAGGTGGAAATTTCTGCCATTCCTCAAAGATTCCAGAAGAGAAAGGCATGTTGTATTTCAATAAAAGAACAAAAGTAAAGGTTGAATGAACCTTTTTACGGGCTTGGTGGTGCAGTAAGTTGTAAAGAATGAGAGAAGTATTTATAGAGGCCCTGCACGCATGCTGAAGGAGGCCAAGTTACTACCAATCATCGTAATCGATGTAAAATCTTTCAGGAGCTATGTGTACGTCGTCTTTTGTCACCTTATGACTACAGTCAATATGAAAGTACCAGAGGGCAGGAATTCAAGATCATTTCTTATCGTTTTCACTCTAAGAAACGTGGGAAGTATCTGTATATAGTAAAATTGGAGGGTCCAATTTTCCATTATTATGATGACTCGTATGCCTATTCACAAGGTTCAATACTAGGGTTGAGGTTCACCCTCGAGGGATATCGACACTGGACCTCGGGGCGATGCATACCAACGGCTATATTGGGAAAATGGGGAGTTCCCAAGGCGAATAGCTAGGCCTGACAAAGCCTAGTGAGCTAAGGTCAGACCTGAATCATAGCATTAACTAGCTGTCCCATTGATCGAGGCTAACCCTGTACTATTATGAAGTAGCAAGAGAGGTCGAAGCAGCTTTTACCCGAGAACATCGGGATGGATTTTCACAGGGAGCTAGATATTGGAGTTGAGTTTCTATCTAAATTGGAGTTGTGTAATTGTTCCTAATTGCACTTCTAAACATTGTTGGTTTTGATTTTACTTCTAATTTTATAATACTGTGATGCTAAATTAGGCTAAGTAAAGCTAAGATTAAACTATTGAGAGTTGTTCAAATAGATAAAAGGCACTAAGGTAGTGACTTTCTCCTAGGTGGCTAATTGATAGATTCTTGAATCTAAAGCTAGATTATCATAATTGGGGAGTATGATATAACCATTGTACGATTCTACTAACTCTATACCTCTCGGTAGTTCAATAATTAGCCCGAATTGACTTTCTAAGACCAATTGGGTATGATAATTTGTGCAAGCAATTGAGGTTCAAGTCGGGTATTACTATCTTTAGGTTTAACCCTTTAATTGGGGCTATTAATCTCTTGAATTTACCCCAAATCCTTGTTGGACCAATTTCATGGACTTAGGCTCTCTTTCTCAAGAAAAGCCAAAGTCTACTAGGCATAAAATAGTGTTTTCAACCACTAATTCAACATTAAAACCCTCAATTAGTCCAAATACCAAACACCCATAGATAATCATAGGGGTGGACATCGGTCGGTTTGGTCTGGTTATGAATATTATCTGTTTTGCCTATCGGTTATCGGTTTACAAATATCATAACACGATAACCAAACCGATAAGATATTGGTTATCGGTTATCAGTTAATCAGTTATCGATCATTATCAGTTCGGTTATCGGTTTACCCGATAAGATAAAACCACTAAAACAATTCCGCAATGTATAAAACAGTTTCGGTATTAACTATTTTGCTAAAATAGTTTTATAAGATTATAAGAAGTGCTTTTCTAAAACTCATTTCAGAAATGTTCTATTTCACAGGAATTTAAATTTACTGCAACATCCAATAAAAAAACAACAACCAAAGTTTCTATCTTTCATTCTTCAACCCAAAAAATATAAACAAAAATCTCACTTCGGCTTTCAAACAAACTATCAAAAATCCAGAGCCATAATGCTTTGAAACAAACAAAAAAAGATGAAGATGAAGCAACTAAAAACTTACACGAAGAATCAAGATAAAGCTGAAGAATGCAGATGAGAAATGAGACTGAAGAGTGAAGAAGATGCGACTGAAGAATATGATGGATCTGAGAAATGAAGTGAATATGTGACTGAAGAGTGAAAGAAAGAAGCTGAGAAATGCAACTAGCGCCGTCATGATTCTTAATGGGCTGACTGGTGAGGGCGTGATGTGACTGACACTGGCCTGAGTCTTGACGGGCTGATTAGCGAGGGCGTGAGGTGGAGAAACTAAGAAAGAATAGGGATTTCAAGGAGTGAACTATGATGTATGAGTTATGAAACCCTAGTATGTATATACATAAGGATAAACTAGTAAATTAGTTAGTCCTTATTTGGTTTTCGGTTTTACCCAATAACAGAATTGCCAAATCGAGCCCGAACCGATAACCCAAAAAAAAATTAACCCATTACTAAACTGTTAACCCAATAGCCCAATATTGATAACCCAATAAATAATTAATGGTTCGGGGTTATCGGCTTTACTCGATATATGCCCACCCCTAGACAATCAAGCATCAAAACACAAGACCCATCAATTACCCACACTAGGGTTGAGTCACAACCCTAGCTAATGGGTCTAGCTACTCATGATTATAGAACAAAACAAAAGAAATAGATCAAGAAAAGTCCACAATAATTAATTACTAGATAAAACTTGAAGATTCAATGATGAAATTCAGCTAAAATTACTCAAAATGGTAAAATAAAAGTGTTCACAAGCGCAACACTATCCCAAAATCTATTTGATGACCTAAAAATGGGAAAAGAAACTATTTATATTAGAATGAAAATTCTGGAAAAAATACCCCTGCGGGGCTAGTGTGGACTGCACAAAATCGAGTGTGGCCACACTAAAGCTCTTGTATAAGATAATGTGCTATCTGAAGTTGGCCACCGCAGACCGCACAAAATGCACTGCAGCCACGGTGGCTTCTTTTGCGGTCCGCAGAAAATGGAACGCGAACCGCATTGAGCATAATCCTCCAATTGGCAACCCTCTGATCTTGGGCTATGCGGACTGCACAAAATCGAGTGTGGCCGCATTGAAATCAATGCGATACGTACAAAATCCTTTGCGGCCGCATTGCCTTGTTTCCAGAAATGCCTGCTCTCTGAACTTCATCTTTGCGGACCATACAGAATTGTGTGCGGCCGCACTTGCCCTATTTAACTGAGCTTGGCTTTGATCTTGGTACTTGTGCATGTTTCACTCCATTGTAGCTGGTTTTTGACAAATTGTCACCTTGTTGGTCAAACCCTGCAATCAAGTACAAGATGTGAGCCTTTGGGACTATTTTGTACCCATTTCTAATCAAAACTAAAGCAAGAAGAAGTGTAAAATGCATCATAATCCCTAGTTATCAACTCCCTCAAACTTAAGCTTTTGCTTTCCCTCAAGCAATCAAAATAAGACCCACCCTTTTAGAGTCAATCCAAGAAAATTCAACCGACCTAAAGTGACCTCATATAGCATCAATTGGGACTAACAATTGCCCTCAATTCGAATGAATCATTAACAACATTCATTCTTTTAAACACTATGGATTTAGTGCGACACAAGAGCATCAAGAGTTAACTCAACACATCAAAGAAACTATTTCTATTACTTTGATCTTTGTGGAACCCAAACTCACACATCTTCAACTCTCCCTAAGCAAACCTTACCTTTAGGATAGTGGCACTTAGAACGAGGTTAATGGAAACACACTCATCTCTCTCAAGGAAAAGTCACAAGTCTGGCTCTAAGTACCATATGCTTGCCCCATATGTGAGTAACTAGTAATGTAAGCTTCACTTAACTCGAGATCATATAAGGCTTTTGTTGAATCATAGTGAAGGCTTTTGGTTCAGGGTAGGAAATGTTTGGTCTAAGTAGGTTCCATCTTCCCTTTAGCACTTCTTTTTGCTTCATTTTGGCACGCATTCACTTGACTTTTTAAGTTATTTCACTTCTTTCTAAGGGTTTAGAGAGACACACTATCACTCTTTCTTGTTCAATTCAAATCTTTTCTCCTTTCTCGACTTTCCACACCTTTCATTCTTTGCTTTTATTGAATCCGTTAATTCATTTATACCTTTAACATTCTTTTTGTCTTTTTTCTTTTCTTTCTTTTTCATTGCCTTCCCTTTTCTACATTTTGTACCTTTTTGCCACTTTTTGCAATCTTCGTCTCTCCCCCCAAAATTATACTTTAGGCATGTGCTAAGGAAAGATCGGGTGCCAGGAGAGGGTATCTTTAAAATGGGTAAAGGCTTGTATCCTGGTTCTTGAAGGAAAAAGGTCTAAGGATCAAAAGGATTGACTAGGGATTTTATCATTTGTGGGGTATGGAAGTGTTAAAGACATCATTTGGATCAAGGAGAGCCTATAATCACGTCTCAAGTCAAATTACACTTAGGATTTTACCTAGACAAACATTAAGGGCAAGTTCTAGACAATTGGCTCGAGACTTGGACTTGCAATTCAAATTCTCAGCACACAACTTATGGGATTGCTAAAGACACAGAGTCCGGGGCCCACAACAACCTTAGATAAGATTAGAGCACACAATGGTCCCGAAAAACCACTTGATGATTATTGGCCAACACAAGAGTCTTAAGGTCATAACTTACACCATCCTATACACAATGATTTGTTTATGACCATAAGATCAAAGGCAAATGTGTTAGGCCCAAGTGAAGCTTTGCTTGAGGCACCCTTACAAGTAACTACTAAAAAGCAAAAAAAGAAAAGAAAAACAGACTCAAACCCTTAAGAAGGTTGTCATTCCATCCATCATCGGGAAGAGCCACCCAGTTCACACAAATTTCACCTTTGGAAAGAACCGTGGCATTTTAAAAACCAAAGGCTTATTGCAAAAACTAAAAACAAGATGCTACAAACATGAAATAAGAAGCTAAGAAAAGACAAAATGCGGAAATTAGGATGAATATGTACAAGAGGGGAATTAATCAAATATACAATTGGGGAGATGAATATATACATTGGAACATAACTTTTTTATACAGACCCAAGGTAAAAAGTACGAAAAATATAATGAAATGCTAAAATTATATACACACCAAAGATAAAAAAGAAAGAAAGAAATCATAAAAATTTTCATATGTACAGGCATCCAAATCCAAATAGGGTTAGCCCCTTAAATAAAAGCTGTCATTGTCCTCAATGCCAACTAAGCAAAATAAGAACAAAATAGACGAAAGAGGAAAAAGGAACTCCCTATTGGTTGTCTGTCTGCATGGGGTCCTCTGTCTGGGTCCCTGGGTCCTCTCTTTGCTTGGGAACCTAAGACTATCTCCCTGTGATCTGTGGCTCTACTGCTAGGACTTGGGCCCGGACTGGCTCCTGGGCTGTATCCTCGGGCTGGGTAGAGGCATCCTCCGATAGGTCCATTAACTGAATGACTGCATCATCGAACTGGGGGATCACCCTCTTCCTCTAATGAGGCCTCTCAAACTGCTCCAGCTGGGGATGGGCTGCTGGTGCTGGGTCATGAAGTAGCAAATCCAAAAGCAGGTGATCCGCCTTCAATCTCTCACCCTCGGCCCGCAAATCCTTTTACGAACTCTTTGGTAGCCTGAGTCTTCCTCATCTTCTTTGCCTCCCTAGAAAGCTCCTTGAGAGCCTTTCCGTATGAATCAACGGCATCCGTGAGCAATTTCTAGTTCTCAAGGATCTTCTTATGGTTGTCCATAAGATCCTTGAGAGTGTCCTCAATGGGCTGTGGGACCTGTGGATGAGGAGGTGCTGACCGAGCTGCCACAGTAGTAGATAATACAGACAGCTGAAGAGTAGCTGTCTGCATCTAGTTGTTGATACTGTTGAGGGCCTAGCTTAGACGGTGGGCAGTCAATGTATAGTTAGTGGTAGAGGGTATCTCTGGCGCTGTGGAAGTGGATGGACCTGGAACCATATCTGCTGCAGTGGAAGGAGGATGTGGAGTAGTCACTACCACTACTGGCTCTTCAGACTGGTCAGTTGATGAGTGGATTTCCTTTTGAAATGCTTGCCCTTAAGGTTGTCATCACCCTGTAGGCTATACAACGAGAAAGGTGCCTTTGCCTTCACTTTCACGTCAAATTTGCGCTTCTCCACATTTAGGTCCTCCAAGTACATTATCAGGAAGTCAAGGAATGTGTAAGACATGTCACCCTCATTCACTACCTGAGTAATGACCCGGGACATCACATTCCCGACATTGAACGAGTACCCTTCCATGATACATGCAATAAGAATTGCCCGGTGAATTGGGATTGAGTTCTTGTGGGTTGTAGGGTCTAGCCTACTGCACACAAATGTCTCCACCTCTTTGCCTCAAAGTTTATTGTTCTCCTCAATATCTTTACCCTCGCAGACAACCAATCAGGGGTAGTACCTGTGACTGCCAAGTACTCCTCCAACCACAGACGAGCTTCTTCACCCAACTTTATCTTGTTCAAGTATAGGGAGTCATCCTCCTCCGCGAAGCCTAAATAGTCATTGATGGTCTTGCCATCAAACTTCACTTTCAAATTCCGCAGTTTGGTGACTGTGGTACCCTTTGTGATATGGGACAAGTTGATGTAGAATTCTTTTACCTAGTGCTCATTGGCATCATCCACATGCCCTATGAAGTACTCCCATCTATCTCTATCTCTGAATTGGCTCAGCATGTTAGGGTTGTGAGGCAGAAGATCCCGGGTAATAATTTTTCTCTCAGGTATCAACCTCTTTTTGGGCCACCACTATTTGAATTTGTGGTAGGCAAGCTCACTGACGAACCAGTCCTCCCATGCCTCCAGGTTCCTAGTCCTCTCTAACCCACCTACTTGGGGTTCACCCCCTTCTGCTTCTTCCCCTTCTTCTCCTACTGCACCCTCTCCGGATAATGAAGCTGTAGGAGAGGTGGAGTACTCGTCTCCACTGGCTTCAGTCGAGCCCTTAGACGACTCAGAAGATACATGAAGCTTGGGCAGTGGGGGATACTGGAGGTGTATCTCTCTACGGGTTTCTCTCCGGCCAGTCAGGATAGTATTCTGGCACTGCATTTGAAGATGACTCCTGGGAGGGCCTGTACCCACTCCCCGACTGATCAATAGCTCTGTATGCAGCTTTCATGATTTTCCTTGTGCTTTTAATGTTCTATCGGACTTGTGGAGTCAATCTTAACATTCCTTGTTTCCCACCCCGGGAGGACTCTCCTCTTCCAGTTTATTTACTACCTCTGCCTATTGATTTCACGATTGTCTACAAACAACATTCAGTCATGCTTTGGTAGTATCCATGGAAACAAAGAAATTCAAGTTGAATAAGTAAAATGTTACAGACAAAATAAAGATTGCAGAATGCGGACTGTACAAAATGCAGTGTGGTCGATAAGAGTCCAATACGGACCGCACAAAATCCATTGTGGTGTGCACAGAGGTGGGGTTCAGACTACCCACTCTCTGAATCTATGAACCGCAGACCGCAAGAAATGGCAATGCGGTCCACATTGAGGCACCAAAGACCGCAAAAAATCCAATATGGTTGCGGTCCTCAAATGTTCAGCTTTCAGGACATTGTCATTGCGGTCTACACCAAATACCATTGTGGACTGCACAAGGGCACTGCGGATCGCCCAAATTCAACCGCGGTCCGCACTAAGTGCCCAGCAGCAATACCAACCTAGGGTTCATGTTTTGATCAATTTTAGTCCAATTTTACACCTATTGATGAGTCCCTAAGTGTTGGTTCAGTGTTTTAACTAGTTAGTCCTACTTTAAACAAAAATTTACTATCCTAAGCTACAAAATTTAAAAATACGGTCAGGGGAAGAAAAAGAACTAAGATAAATAAAAATTAAAAGAAAATAAATAAATTAAACAACTACGAAGAAGTTAATGTTACCAGATATGAGATGAAATGCTGAGTAATGAACTTGAGCTGTTAATTTCGTGCAGATTAAGGAGATGAACAGTAATTTTTTACTTTTGAGATGAGAAGGATCAAAAAGTTCAAAAGGAGGTCCTCAGGTCCTATTTATAGAAAAAAGTACTGGAGCCCAACTTACCTACCCACGGCGGACCACACAAAATGGCATCGCGGTCCGTGGTGCTCAAAACCATACGTCACTGACAAATTTGACAACTGCAGATCGCAAAAAACGTAATGTGGCCGCAGTGGACCATCATGGACCACACAAAATGCAATGAAGCCGCGGTGGTAAACTTCAGAGAACGCCAACTTTTGTCAAATCACCAGTGCGGTCCGCATTGATTTCTTACCCCCACACAAAGGTCTTTTTGGTCGCACAAAATGAGTGTGGTCTGCCATTGACAACTTCAGAGGGTGGTCATTTTCAAACTTTTATCTGCACTACATCAACACAATACACAACATCTCATAACCAATCAGTCCGAAAATAAATCCTACACTACAATGAAAATCAAAGAAAAACAAGAAGGAAAACATATGGGTTGCCTCCCAAGAAGCGCCTGATTTAATGTCGTGACACGATGCAAGTTACCATCAAATCATTTGAGATGAATAAGTGCCACCACGTGGCTGTCATCAAATTTTCCCAAGAAGTGCTTGACCCTATGCCCATTCACTCTGAAAACTTCCCCATTTTTTTTCTTGAAGTCAAGTGCATCAAACCGGGTCACAAACACCACTTCAAAAGGTCCACTCCATTCTGACTTAAGATTTCCGGGAAACAGACGTAACTGAGAGTTGAAAAAGAGAACCAAATCCCCAACTTTCAACTCCTTCACATGAGCATATTTATCATGAAGGTACTTCATCTTATCCTTGTACAAGGACGAACTGGAGTAGGCATGGAATCAGAATTCATCAAGTTCATTAAGCTGCTCCACATGAAGATGTGCTGCCACATCCCATTCAAGATTTCACTTCCTCAAAGCCCACATGGAATTGTGCTCTAACTCAACCTATAAATGGAAATATTTCCCAATCACCAACTGATACAGAGACATACCAATCAGAGTCTTGTAAGAAGTCATATAAGCCCATAGAGCATCATCCAACTTCTTTGAACAATCGGTCCTATATGCATTGACTGTCTTTGACATTATACTTTTGATTTCCCTGTTTTAGTCTTCAACTTGGCCACTCTCTTGAGGATCATAGGGAGTAGAAACTTTGTGGTTGACACAATACTTTGCAAGCAAAGTGTCAAAAGCTCTATTACAAAAATGAGACCCCCATCACTTACGATTGCACGAGGAGTGACAAACCTTGTAAAAATGCTCTTCTTGAGAAATACAACAACACTCTAAGCCTCATTGTTCAGTAAAGCCACGGCTTCAACCCACTTTGAAACATAGTCAACTGCCGCAAGAATGTATGTGTTCCCACACGAGCTAACAAACGTGACTATAAAATCAATGCCCCATAAATAAATAAAAATCAACCTCAAGAATGGTATTGATAGGAATCTCATCTTTCTTTGAAATTCCACCCGCTCTTTGACATTTGTTACACCTCTTCACAAGTTCACTTGCATCTTTGTACAAAATTGGCCAATAGAACCCACAACTAAGAACTTTGGAATCCGTCCTCGCCCCGCCATCATGTCCACCATAGGGAAAGGAATGGCAAGCCTCCAAGATACTCAATTGCTCTTCCTCCGGGACATACCTTCGGATCACACCATCCGTGCAAATCTTGAACAAGTACGGCTCATCCCAATAGAAATCCAAACTATCCCATTTGAGCTTCTTACTTTGGTTAGAAGAGAGCTCACACGGGATTAAACCTGTCACAAGGAAATTAGCAACGTCCGAAAACCATGGCATACCATTCACCAACACTAAAAGTTGTTGTACGTCGGGAAATGAGCCATTGATCTCTAGGCCATCATGAGGCCTCCCCTCCTCCTTCAAGCGGGACAAGTGGTCTGCTACTTGGTTTTCACTACCATTCCGGTCCACAATCTCCAAATCAAACTTTTGAAGTAACAAAACCCATCACATCAGTCTATCTTTGGAATCCTTATTCATCATCAAGTACCAGAGTGCAGCGTGATCGATATGGACTATGACCTTGGCACCCATAAGATAAGGCTGAAATTTCTCCATTGCGAAAACAATGGCCAAAAGTTCTTTCTCGGTCACCGGGTAATTCACTTGAGCATCATTCATTGTCTTGATCGCATAGTACACCGGATGAAAATCATTTTTCACTCTTTGACCCAAAACAGCCCCAACCGCAACATCACCCGCATCACACATGAGCTCAAAGGGCAAGCTCCAATTAGGTGAGGTAATGATAGGAGTGGTGGTAATCTTATGCTTGAGAAGTTCAAATGCTTTCATACATCTCTCATCGAACAAAAACTTGGCATCCTTTTCTAATAGCTTGCATAAGGGGTTCACTACCTTCGAAAAGTCTTTCATAAATTTCGGGTAGAACCCTGCATGCCCAAAAAAACCTCTAACTCCCTTGACAAAGTTAAGGGAGGGAGCCTTGACATCACATCAATTTTTTCTTTGTCTACCTCAATACCATGCTTTAAAATTTTATGCCCAAGAACTATGCCCTCTTCCACCATGAAGTGACATTTCTCCCAATTAAGAATAAGATTGGTTTCTTCACGACGGGCCAAAACTCTATCAAGATTTTTCAAACACTCATCAATTGAACCACCCACAACACTGAAGTTGTCCATGAATAAGTCCAAAAATTCTTTCACCATATAGGTGAAAATTTCCATCATACACCGTTGAAATGTAGCCGGTGCATTACACAAACCAAAAGGCATATGAGAAAAGGCAAAGGTTCCATATGGACATGTGAATGTGATCTTCTCCTGATCTTTCGGAGTAATCAAGATTTGGCTGTACCCATAATAGCCATCCAAGAAATAGTAGAAGGCAAGCCCAGCAAGTCGGTCTAACATCTTATCAAGAAACGGCAATGGAAAATGATCCTTGTGGGTCACGTTATTCAACTTGAGGTAGTCCACGCATACCCTCCAACCGATGACGGTTCTGGTAGGAATCAACTCATTTCATGCCAACCTTCTTCGGTATACATTGCACCGGCGAAGTCCAAGAGCTATCAGAGATGGGGTACACAACCCGGCATCCAACCACTTGATCACCTCCTTTTTCACAACTTCTTGCATTTCCTTGTTCAACCTCCTTTTATGTTCCAAGGAGTGCTTTGCATCATCTTCCAGAACAATCATATGCATACAGAATGCGTGGCTTATCCCCTGAATATCAGCTAAAGTCCATCCAATTGCCATTATCTACTTTTAAAGCACCACCAATATGGCATCAACCTGCATGTTAGTAAGACAACAGGAAAGAATAATTGGCAAAGTAGAACTAGGGCCTAAGAAGTCATACGTGATGTGGAGGCAACGTTTTCAACTCCAACACCGGAGGCTCCTCAATTGAAGGTTTTGTTACTGGAGTCTTCCTATTCTCAACGTCCAAAGATAGTTTTCTAGGCTCATAAGAGTAAGAGCCCATCCCATGTAAAGCATTCACACACTCCACTCGGCCCTTATCCTTATTGACATCAAGATTCAACAATACAGCCTCTAAAGGATCCTCCACATTGATTATTGCACTGGTATCATCAACTATCACTGCCGCGACAATGTCCACAAAAGATCACACCTCGAAAATGTTGGGTTGCTTCATTGACTTGCTCACATGAAAGACCACTTTTTCATCACCCACCTGGAAGGTAAGTTCCCCTGCTTCCATATCAACTAATGTATTCCCAGTATCAAGGAAATGTCACCCCAATATAATTTAAACTTCTTAATCCACCTCAAAATCCAAGATCACAAAATCAGCTGGCAAGCTAAATTTGTCCAACCGGACAAGCACATCATCAATAACACCCAACGGTCTCTTCATCGTTCTATCCGCCATTTGCAATCTCATTGAAGTCGGCCGCGGTTTCCCAATACCCAAAGTCTTGAAAACTGAGTAGGGCATCAAGTTGATACTTGCCCCAAAATCACATAGAGCCTTACCAAAGTTTGCACTCCCAATGGTGCAAGGAATGGTGAAAGCACCGGGATCTTCAAGCTTCAGGGCCATTGAATATACTATCGCACTAACTTGGTGGGTCATCTTTATAGTTTCACAATCCATGGATCGTTTCTTTGTCACCAAGTCCTTTATGAATTTAGCATAGCCCGGCATTTGTTCAAGAGCCTCCAGCAAAGGCACATTAATGGATAAGCTCTTAATCAAGTCAATTAACTCTTTAAACTGATTCTCATTTTTCTGCTTCGTGAGCCTTTGAGGATAAGCTGGAGGTGGCCTTGGCAAAGGAGTCTTGACTTTTGGTACAACCGGCTCCGGTATGTCTATTATGTGTTCCCAAGACGGGTTCACGTCATTTTGAGTTTCCACCTCGACATCTTGAATATAAATCCTTGCTTCTTCATTCACATTCTTATCAATCACATTTTCAACCACCAAATGAACTTCATCTTCTTGCAACTCAACTTCATCACTCAAAATTTGCTTTTGTTTGGAGGCATTCACATCATTCCTTCATCCACTCCTTGTAGTTACCGCCATAACATGGTTGCTCCCACTCTTCGAGTTTACTACTATATCACTTGGTAGAGCACCCTTAGGGCGAGTATTCAAAGGCTGTGAGATTTGGCCTAATTAAACCTCCAAATATCTATTAGAAATATTGCGGGAAGACAATTGAGCATCAGAATCAACATTCTTCTTCATCATCTATTCGAACATCATTTCAATTCTCCCCATATCATTGTTAGAAGAACTACGACCGTGGGATTGAAATGGGGGCGGATTGTTCGGTTGTTGGTACATTAGGGGCCTTTGAAAGCCTTGGCCCTAGTTTCCTTGATTGCCATTGTTCCACCCACCTTGATTGTTGTTACCATCCCAGTTGTTGTTGTTACCATTCCAATTATCCTGATTGTTCTGATTATTGTTCTGATTGCCCAAATTGGAATTTTGGTTGTTGTTCCCCCAATTACCATTGCATTTCTTGTTGCTGTTTGCCCCAATTGCCTTGGGATATCCATTGTTGTTGGTTGGAAGAATTGCACCTTTAATTGTTCGCGTATTTCACCTCTTCATTCTGCCCATCATAACTATCATCTTGGAATCTACCGCAATTATTTTCAAATTACTCTAAATTCCCTCGGTTCTTTTGACCTCTTTGTCTTCTTTTTCTGACTAGCATGTTGACACCCTCCATAGTATTTACTTGGCGAGGATTTTGAACTTGTTGCAATTGTGCCTTTGCTAGTTGGTTCATCGTAGCTGTTAACTCAGCTATAGCCTGCCCATGATCATGTAACTCTTTGTGCAAATAAGTGATCGTGGGGTCACCCTGGGGCACATTGGCTCTACTTTTCCAAGCAAAATAAGTGTAAGCTATTTCATCAAGAATGTCACAAGCCTCATCACAAGCCAGCTTCATGAAGTTTCCCCCAGCAAGTTGGTTCAATATGCACTGATTTTTTGTGTTAACGCCCTGGTAGAATGTCTATTGGATCATCACCTCAGTTATATAATTGTTGGGTCATTCCTTTACCATTGTTCTATAACGCTCCAAAATCTCATGCAATGGTTCAGTGGGCTCTTGCTTGAGATCCAAGATCTCATCTCTCAAAGCTGTTATATGACCTGGTGAGAAAAATTTTGCAATGAACTTGTCCGCCAACTCATCTCAAGTAGTGATGGAATGGTCGGGAAGTCTCTCAAGCCAATCTAATGCCTTCACTCTAAGTGAAAATGGGAAAAGTCTCAACTGAAGTGCATCCTCGGACACATTTGTTTGCTTTCTCACCCAACAAGTATCCACGAACCCTTTGAGATGTTTGTAAGTATTTTGATTGGCAGCGCCCATGAAATACCCACGCTGCTCCAGCAATGTCAGCATCACATTGGTAATTTGAAAATTTCCTGCCCGAATCTGGGGTGGGACAATTGAACTTGCATGGACTTGGTTTGGAAGCGCTCGAGGAGCCACTCTTAGAGGTGGCAGAGGAGGGTCTGGCATATTGTCATTGGCATTAGCATTGGCCTGGGGGCCTCTACGTTGTCCTTGAGGTGCAAGAGGCACCTCATCATCTCCGACATCATCTACCTCCTCCCCCGCAATCATATTTCCAAGTGGCTCATTGACATTTGTTACCATTTTGTACCTGAAGTTGTGACACACACAAATTAGTAACACAGAAGGAAAGAATAACAATACACAAAACTAATTAGATAGATAGCCAAAACCGTTAGCTCCCCGGCAACGGTACCAAAAAGTGATTGAGGCCAACCCTGTACTACTATGATATAGCAAGAGAGGTCAAAACAACTTTTACCCGAGAAGGTCGGGATCGATTTTCATAGGAAGCTAGATATTGGAGTTGAATTTCTATTTAATTTGAGTTGTGTAATTGTTCCTAATTGCACTTCTAAACATTGTTGGTTTTGATTCTACTTCTAATTTTATAATACTACGATGCTAAATTAGGCTAAGTAAAGCTAAGATTAAACTATTGAGAGTTGTTCAAATAGATAAAAGGCACTAGGGTAGTGACTTTCTCCTATGTGGCTAATTGACGGATTCTTGAGTCTAAGGCTATATTTGTCACAATTGGGGAGTATGATATAACCATTGCACGATTCTACTCACTTTATACCTCTCGGTAGTTCGAGTACTTTTGCCCGAATTGAATTTCTCAAGACCAATTGGGTATGATAATTTGTGAAAGCAATTGAGGTTCAAGTCGGGTATTACTATCTTTGGGTTTAACTCTTTAATTGTTGCTATCAATCTCTTGAATATGCCCCAATTCCTTGTTGGACCAATTTCATGGACTTAGGCTCTCTTTCTCAAGAAGAGACAAAGTCTACTAGGCATAAACTAGTGTTTGCAACCACTAATTCAACATTAAAATCCTAAATTATCAAAATACCAAACATTCATAGACAATCAAGCATCAAAACACAAGACCCATCAATTACCCACACTAGGGTTGAGCCACAACCCTAGCTAATAGGTCTAGCTACTCGTGATTATAGAAGAAAACAAGAAAATAGATGAAGAAAAGCCCATAATAATTAATTACTAGATAAAAATTGAAGATTCAATGATGAAATTCAGCAAAAATTACTCAAAATGGTAAAAGAGAAGTGTTCACGAGCGCAGCTCTGTCCCAAAATCAATCTGCTGACCTAAAAATGGGAAAGGAAACAATTTATACTAGGCTAAAAATTCTGGACAAAAATATCCCAGCGGGGCTAGTGTGAACAACACAAAATCAAGTGTGGCCACACTAAGGCTGTTGCTGAGATAATGTGCTCTCTGAAGTTGGCCATCGCGGACCGCACAAAATGCACCACGACCGCGGTGGCTTCTATTACGGTCCGCACAAAATGGACCGCGGACCGCAATGGGCATAATCCTCTAATTGGAAACTCTCTGATCTTGGTCTCTGCGGACCACACAAAATCGAGTGCGGCCAGTGAAATCAATGCGGTCCGCACAAAATCCTTTGCAGCCGCATTTCCTTGTTTCTTGATATGCCTACTCTCTGAATTTCATCTTTGCGGACCGCACAGAATGGTGTGCGGCCGTGCTGGCCCTATTTAACTGAGCCATGCCTTGGTCTTGCTACTTGTGCATGTTTCGCTCCTTTTATAGCTGGTTTATGATAAATTATCACCTTGTTGATCAAACCTTGCAATCAAGTACAACATGTGAGCCTTTGGGACTATTTTGTACACATTTCTAATCAAAACTAAAGCAAGAAGGAGTGTAAAAGGCATCATAATCCCTAGTTATCACCCATATCCATATATTTATAATAAATGTATTTGTACTATGTTGGGATTTCACCTCATATAAAAAAGGAACCCTTGTCATTTTGTTGGCATCTGTTGCTCAATACTAAATACACAAGAACATTCTCTCTGCTCTCTAACACATTCTCTTGATCTTATTACTTCATTTATTGTTCTTAATTTACTGCTTATTATTGGCCATAAAGAGCCGTCATTAATTTATTTAAAACTGTTAGTCTCCATCAACTACCCTCGATAGCTCACAACCGAGCTTCAGACTCGACCGCGAGACCCTCGAATAGGCAAGCTCGAGGCCCCGATTATTGATCATTCGCTTTGGTTACCGCCTTACTCTCAAGCTCTTATCTCGTTTCTATGTCTTTCACATAGCATCGATTTTCTAACAACTAGCATAAAAGTATATCACGTATTTTTAGAACCATTAAATCAAATTTAAATTTTATTACAATTTTTCCGGTAAACAAGTAATCTAGAACAACATTTGATAGTCCAACATAGTAATTTTACAGCCTGTTTAGTTGCTCTTTGCTTTCTCAGTGACACAACCAGATGACCCAATTCGTAGTTCACCCCAACATCAAATATGGATAAGTAAAATGAACATCAAGATAGTTCAAAATTTTAACGATTTGATCATAAATTAAATAACTTAAATGACGATCAAGGCGATTCAGATAACGAGGATGCAAGCAGTGAGAGTGACTAGCAACGCTATGGAAAATTCCATCACAAATAACATCTTAAAAAATTCATGAAAAAGCACGTCCAATCAAAGGCGAATCTAGGATTTCTAGAACATGGATGCACCACTAAAGAAAGTAAGAAAAAAAATATTCAGTGGGAATTGATCCTTGTCCTCAAGGTGAATAACTTAGCTTTAAACCAAGTGCATCACTCAATCTTTTTTGGAGCACGGGTACCAACAGATAATATTACCCAATTTTAAATAATATATACATAAAATACCTAGTTTGGCAAAGAGACCATGTGTTCATGTGTCCCATATTGTACGCCTAAATCTGTCCTTGCATCCAATGGGAAATAATGTTAATGAGTCTTGCAACAACATGGACCCCAAATTCAAGTCACAGATAGAGACCTTGGTTTGAGGGATAGTCACCCAATTATATTTCAATTTTACTAAAGTCGCTCAATTATTTGTTGTCACTTAAAAGTAACTAAACTTTAACATTATCACTTAAAAGTAATTTTGGCTCCAACCCCTACCATAAATATTACATGGCATAAAATTTAATGAGAAAAGTCCAAAAATAAATGGCACATAAGCTTAAATGGACTATACCTACTTTAGATCAATTTCTCCCTAATGTGATTTGACCTATAACCCAAATGGTGCTCAAAAGGGGGAAAACACACACACCTAATAAAATTAGGTCTTGTGATTTTTTTGTGGGATTTTTATCGTAGAAATATAATATTTCTTTTGTCCAAACAATTGCAATAGTGTAACGACCCAAACTTCACTAAGGGTCGTGGTGGCGCCGGACATCTCTGTCAGGCAAGCCAACCAAATTACTTATTGAAGTTCTCATTTTAACAATCTTGAAAATTACGATTTTCCTTCAATGGTTATAAATGAAAAGAAAGATGACTGATTTAATTCGAATTAAATAATAGGCAATTTACACAAAATATTTCAAAATCCTCCCAGAACACGGTGTCACAAGTGCATGAGCATTTACTAAGATAGAAATAAAATACAACATCCGTCTGGAATACAGTGGACGGAAAGTAAACACATTATGCTATAAAGGGACTATACTAGCTGCGGGCCGCCTCGAACAATGCAACTCACCTTGTCCCAGAATCATCCGCGTTGCTACCCCTAATAGGCCCCTAACAACACATGAGCTTGTGCAACAAAAATGCACAGAAGTGTAGTATAAGTACGAAAACAACGTGTACTTACTGAGTATCCCGTCTAATATCGAAGAAGTAGAGACGGGATGGTCGACTTTGACACATACTAGTGGTCCAATAATGATGTCAATAATACATTAAATTGTGGATTTCTATAGACATGATTTTTCATCCAATAGAAGGAAACGGGTAAACAATTATTTCTTTTATAGGAAATTTCCAAAGTTCTTTTGTTTATTATCCAAATTTTCTCAAGCCATGAAGAGGAAATTACAACTTTATTAAGATCAAGGAAGCAACACAAACATGCGCAAATAATCACCGTGGGACGTACGACCCGATCCAACATAAAAGTAAACTCTGCACTGCCGAGGGTCGAATAGCTCGAACCATAGATGCATCTATTACCACGCTCGCGAACTATCAATGCGATGCGGTACACACTAATAAAAATCACTTTGGTCGTGAATCATCCATGCGGCACAGGTACACATAAAATACATGCTCAAATAGCCAATTAAGAATTCATCGGGGAATAATTATTCAAATAAAGCCACTTTATCTTTTAACAATTTAAGAAAAGAAGTCACATCCTTTTGAGAATGGATTTATTAATTCGATGTGGTTTAAGCAATTTGAGCTATCAATAAGATTACAAATATTCTGAGTATAGCATGTTTTTGGGTCCTAGACTACCCGGACTTAAACATAATAGTAGCTACGCACGGACTCTCGTCACCTTGTGCGTACGTAGCCCCCACAAATAAGAGCGCATAACCAATTAATTCACCTGTGGGGATAATTCCCTCTTACAAGGTTAGAAAGGAGACTCACCTCACTCTGAAGATCCATAACAAGCATTCCACGCTCCTCCGAAGACTTAAATCGACACACAACGCTCCAAAACTAGCCAATGATTATACAAATTCATTAATATATGCTCAATTACTTATTACAATCCAATTTTGTAGCAATTCCCCACCCTGATCGAAAAGTTGGCAAAAATGTCCTCGGGCCTACGTGCCTGAAATCCAAAATTTTTCGAAGATAAAGTTTACCCATAATATAAGGATCAAGATTATATGATTTTTACTCCATTCCTTATCAATTTTCGTGGTTAAATCTTGTTTTTACCAAATTCTAGTTTTTTCATCTAAAATTATGGATTTTCCTTAATCTTCACATGTTAAATCTAACCATAATCCATGTATTTGATTTATGATGTGTAGAAAACTTACCTCTTTGATGATGATGAAATCTCTCCTCAATTGCTCTCAAAAATCACCTAAGGACAAGTGGGAAATGAGGGAAATGGGCTAAGTCTCAAAATAAAAAGCAACAGCTCCAGGCGCAGAAGTCGCATTTGCGACTCCAGGCTCGCAATTGCGATGTAGCATTTGCGACAAAAGCTTCGCAAATGCGAAGCCTAGCCTGCCCATGCCCTTGTCGCATTTGCGACAAAAATCTTTGCAATTGCGAAGATCACAGCCTCGCAATTGCCATCCCCCATTTTGAAATTGTGAACATTCCCCCTAGTGCCAAGGCTTGCAAATGGGAATGGGACCTCGCAAATGCGAGGTCGCATTTGCGACCCAAGCATCGCAAGTGCAATCATACAAGTACCAGCAATCCTGTTTCTTAGCAAATCATTCTGAAGCTATCCCGAATCTCACCCGAGCCCCCGGGGCTCCAAACCAAACACTCGTACAAGTCTAAAAACACGACACAGACTTGTACAAAGCCTCAAATCACATTAAACAATGGTAGAACCATGAATCGCACTCCAATCCAGGCTTAATGTACTTTGAAATTTCAAACTTCTACATTCGATGCCGAAACCTTCCAAATCACGTCTAATTGACCTCAAATTTTGCACACAAGACATATTCGACATTACAAACCTACTCCAACTTCCGGAATCGGATTCCGACCTCGATATCAGAAAATCCACTTCTGGTCAAACTTCTCAAAAACCTTCAAATTTCTATCTTTAGCCAAATGACTCCATAATGACATACGGACCTCTGAATTCACTTCCGATCACACCCACAACTCCAGAATCATCATACAGAGCTATTCACAACCTTGAAATCCCAAACGAACATCGATAACACTGAAATGCACTTCAAGCCAAACTTATGAAATTTCTTATAAAATGCTAACTTCCACAATAGGCGCCAAAGCACTCCCGGGTTATCCAAAACCCGAATCGGGCATACGCCCAAGTTCGAAATCTTCATACAAATCGGTTGGAACCTTCAGATCCTGATTCCAAGGTCGTTTACTCAATAATCCAATCCCAGTTAATTCTTCAACTTTAAGCTTCTGAAATGAGCATTCTCTTCCAAAATCAACACCGAACTTCCCGAAATTCGATTCCGACCACGCATACAAGTCATAACACCTGAAATGAAGCAGCTAATGGCCTCGGACTGCTGAACGACGTGCTAGGGCTCGAAACGAGCGGTCGGGTCGTTACATTCACTCACACTAAAACATACGTTCATCCTCGAACGTGCTAAGAACTGCACTGAAGTAGTCTGAAATCACTATTTAACCCTCGTGCACTTTCCCATGCTACCATAACTCAGTTGAGCACATTAGCTCGATCAATTTTGAAGATATTTCCTTTTATTCAGGCAAATAAGCCTTAAATATCAATTCCAACATCCGAAATTCAATGCTAGGCCTGTATCCAACATACGCTCCCCATATCAACATCCACGCGCAGCACCAAAACCGCGACTGCATACCTTAGCTGAATTACCCCTCGCACCTTTTTTTTTTCATAGGACCACAATAACATTCTCTGATCAATTTATTCGAAATTCCATAACTCTGATGCTCACGATGCACCTCATGATATGCATAGCTCTTACTCTAACTGTTACAGTACCGCCACAATGGAAGATAGGCGTAGAATTTCATAACCAATTGCTGATTCAACAAATCATTGGGTCTATACTCCTGACAAGAACCCTCACCTCATTCTTAACCGATTAATAGTCTTGGTTACTTAATATACTTCATATACTCAGATTACACTGATCTTTAGTTCAATGATCTCGTCTCACCCAGTATGAACTGCTTAGGCGATAAGACACCCCAACATGACCAAAAGTCCCATATGATGCTACAATGTGCCAATTGGTTACCATATTGAACATGATATAAAGGAAAGAAAACTTTGAGAAGGAAATTCAACTACATCGCTCGTGGATCATACATGCGACGCGGTCGACTTAATTAAACAAATACCCCGATCGCTAATCATACATACGACACGGGCGCACAACTAATATAAACTTTCCTCATAAAATAGGAAACAAAACACATAAAATAGATATGGGGAACTGTACTCATCTTCACATTATTGTAGCGCGTAACCCGATCCGAACAACATAACCATGGCGGCATGCCACCCGATCCACCCTTAAAACTCGCATAAGGAGATAGGCATCGAGCTAGATTGCTCATTTCAATAATATACAGAATATTGGTCACAAGCACACTAAGTGCATAATTCCATCCCTAGGGAGACATATAGCGCCAAAAGCCACAAAACTCAAGAACAGCTAAGGTGCGATATACGATTTGAAATCTCAAAGGCCATCCTGCTCATATAACATCATTTCTTCACGGAGCCTCAACAAACAAGGAATTCACCAAGCCGTCTCACAACTCACACGGTACAATATATTATTACACGAAATAGCTGGTGACAAAATAACACCCCGACTACTCCTCCATTAAGGAGCGCTGTGCTCAAATGAACACATCTGGCCTGATATAGAGCACATATTTATATCTAAATCCATCCACTTACATCAAGTCGACCCTGATCGTACCAAACTAGGCCAATGACCCTTCATAGGTCCATACTAATTTCCCTTTTCTCATAACACACAAGAACAACCATCACAACAGGAGTAATCCTCTGCACTTCACAACCCAATAAACTGATTGTCCACCAGGCATATATTCTCAAATCAGCGATATCATCACAACCTTTATACTTGGTTTAAATCCTTAATCAATCAAGTGACTACGTGTCACAGTTATAGAATCTTCCTGTGGGACACGCTCCCACAACCCTCCGAAATGAATACGGGTCCGCACATCCAAACCACCGGCCGCACTAATGCTGAAAAGAGATCAAGAATCATTAACCAGGAGGCAAAGCCTTTTTAATAAAACACCGATCTCAGGTGACGCTTGAAGACAATACCAACTTACCTTAAACACCGAAACTCCTTTCCTGCTCATCTGAGCTCGTGACATCCTCGACAACACCGACTGCAACTTTGATCCTCAATACAAATTTCAAACCACTCGTTGCTCCCATCATGCCAACATGCAATAAAACACGATTTTTGTCATAACTCCGAAACCACTAATAGGTTAATACTTCATAATATAAAGACTTTTCACTCAATGCCCTTCAGGAGATCCATAGTATCATACAGGTGAATTTTCATAACCGTAGAATATGCAAATCTCTAAGTAGTGGTGTAAGCCACCTTAGCCTTTCTGGAATCTGCCTCCACATAACAAGCCATAACAGTATAATGCTTCTGAATAACATCAATTACGACGGCTGACAAGCCGGATACGTACCGTCACAATCACTTGCATAACTTGATCACACTGAAGGAACTAATCACTACCACCAATATGCTAATTCAACTATGGAAAACAAATCTATCTTCTTCCAATTTATCTGTGATTTCCATAGGAACAATAATAACTCCATTCAACACTTAACACACTCTATCCGCACTCATCCCAAGCGACCTTGAATCACGAGACCATGCAATCTAAAATCCCATGAACTATTTCGTACCTCCCAATTGCTACATCATGAGTCAAAACATCATAGACATTTTGTGCCCCTCTCATAGGCTGCCATCAAGCTTGATTCTTAATCGTACCCATAGGCTCAAAATCTTTAGGAATCACACTTTAACTTTTGAATTCTCTAGGACCGTTGTTGAGAGCCACCCACTCTGGCTTGGCCCCGAATATAATCAACTCAATGAGTCTTCTATCACTTGAATAGCCTCTTGGTGAAGCACCTAGCAGAATCACTTCCCTTCGACCGTGCATCTATCCGAAGCACAAATCCTGAATCCTTTCCAAATCTAAACATGAGCCAATAAGGCCAACCATAACACACATTAACAATCCCTTTGCTCAAATTACCACCAAAGCTCTTTTCCCGTGGCTGAAATAACCCATCAACATGCTAATAACAAGAAACTTCACAAGTAGTTAACCATGCAATCCAATCATAGGCAGTGGGGCTCTCCCACTTAGCTCGATGCCACTATTACACAATTCTAGGGTTTACCAGGATTCTTAATCTCTTATTAACATAACCTTTCGCAATCAACCGCCAACATCCTCGATATCTTACTGTAGAAACCCGCTTTTTATACTATAAGTCATCAACCACATTCGCACAACCGATCTTTTTGCTGAATAACCAATAGAATTTTTCGCAAAAGCTTCGCCTACCATGCGACCGCTAACCTGCACACAGGGAATAACCTGCCTGTGGAAATCACTGCCCGGTATCTTCCAACGTTGTTGTACAAGGTGCAATCACTATGACATCAGCTACCCTCCCTGAGTCCGAGCTCAATCTCTAGCTGCACAAGTCCATTCATCCCTCTTCAACATCACATAATTGTGCGGCAACAACCTTCCAATTCGATGTTATGTTGTATCCTTATTCATTCAAGTTGCTTCTTCCCATAATATCAAATCTCCTACCGCATAATAGTCCATACTTCAAATTAAATCCGTATAGCCCAATCACAAATCTTTGAAATTCTCAAATCATTTCAAACCCTTCTTAAGGATTATAGTAATCCTACCAAAATGCCCATATGCAACTCTGTCACTCTCCCACTCTGGCAGAACTCATCCCTTTAATCGACTACTCGCACTTTGCTCCTTATACTTGGCCTTCTAGAAATTTTTGCCACCGCCTGACACTTTCTAAAAAATTTTCCTCATTCTTTGTTGCTCAATTGTTTCCTTGGATGAAATCTAACTTTGTAGCACTTGAACCCACAAATCGCTACTAACTTTAAACATTTCTAAAGATCATCTTTCTCGAGTCGCCATCCTTAGAAACACCGGTTCCATCTTGAACCGCCGCACCCTGCGATCTCTAACCATCACTTCTTTGATACTGACCCGCAATATCCTGCTCCAAGGGCAATTGAGGAAGATAATAACACCAGCGAATTTAGTACATTCAATAAGGACATAGATACCTCATTATAGAATAAAACTCCACCACGCTCGCAAATGCCAAGTCTTGTTACGCTATCAACCCAGACCTGAACATCCTCAACCCATGCCTTCCCCTTTACGGGAATAAAATATCGAATCTCTAGATCGTGCACTAAGTAAACTTCCAATCAAGTCATTCACCGCCCCGAAAAGTAGGCAAATGTCCTACCATCATATCAATATTGCGGAACAATTGTTCATAAGCATCATGGCAACTTGTGCCTACCCTCAGAGCCCTCATAAGTATTGCTACTGGGCTGTAACAAATAAAATATTCCTCCATAAAGCGACGATAATAATCCGATCAGCTATACCGGGAGAAATACCCCGTATCACATCTATAGTACCATTACGGTTCTTCAATTTTTGATTTATAACAAGCAGTTCGTGTCGCGTAAGATTGACTAGGAATGAATTAAAGGCATACGCCTCCAAGGATCAAATCGCACGATAAGGAATCAAGAAGGGAAGTACTCCTAGCAGTCCTACAACCTCCCGAGGATAAGTACAGACGTCTCCGTACCAATCCGCGAGACTCTACTAGACTTGCTCATGACTCGTGAGACGCTAGGAACCTAGTGCTCTGATACCATGTTGTTACGACCCAAACTCCACTAAAGGTTGTGGCGGCGCCGGACACCTCTGTCAGGCAAGCCAACCAAATTACTTGTTGAAGTTCTCATTTTAACAATCTTGAAAATTATGCTTTTCCTTAAATTGTTATAAATGAAAAGAAAGATGACTGATTCATTTGAATTAAATAATAGGCAATTTACACAAAATATTTCAAAATCCTCCCAGAACCCGGTGTCACAAGTGCATAAGCATTTACTAAGATAGAAATAAAATACAACATTCGTCCAGAATACAGTGTACAGAAAGTAAATACATTATGCTGGAAAGGGACTATACTAGCTGCAGGCCGCCTCGAACAATCCAAATCACCTAGTCCCAGAATCATCCGCGCCGCTACGACCAATAGGCCACTAACAACACATGAACATGTGCAACAAAAATGCATAGAAGTGTAGTATGAGTACGAAAACAACGTGTACTTAATAAGTATCCCGTCTAATCTCGAAGAAGTAGAGACGGGATGGTGGACTTCGACACAAACTAGTGGTCCAATAATGATGTCAATAATATATTAAATCGTGGATTTCTATCGACATGATTTTTCATCCAATAGAAGGAAACAAGTAAACAATTATTTATTTTATATGAAATTTCCAAAATTCTTTTGTTTATTATCAAAATTTTCTCACGCCATGAAGAGGCAATTACAACTTTAATAAGATCAAGTCAGCAACACCAGCATGCACAAATAATCACCGTGGGACGTACTTTCCGATCCAACATAAAAGTAAATTGTGCACTACCGAGGGTTGAACGACTCGAACTATAGATGCATCTATTATCCCGCTCGCGAACTATCCATGCGACGCGGTCACAAAAAAATAAACAATCACTCTGCTCGCGAATCATCCATGCGACGCATGTACACATAAAATACATGCATAAATAGCCAATTAAGAACTTATCGGGAAATAATTATTCAAATAAAGTCACTTTCTCTTTTAACAATTTAAGAAAAGAAGTCACATCCTTTTGGGAATGGATTTATTAATTCGATGTGGTTTAACAAATTCGAGCTATAAATAAGATTACAAATATTCCAAGTATTGCATGTTTTTGGGTCCTAGACTACCCAGCCATAAACATAATAGTAGTTACGCATGCACGGACTCTCATCACCTCATGCGTACGTAGCCCCCACAAATAGGAGCACATAACCAATTAATTCACCTATGGGGACAATTCCCTATTACAAGATTAGAAAGGAGACTCACCTTGCTCCGAAGATCCATAACCGGCATTCCATGCTCCTCCGAAGACATAAATCGACCCACAATTCTACAAACTAGCCAATGATTATACAAATTCATTAATATTTGCTCAATTACTCATTATAATCAATTTTATATCAATTCCCATCCCCGATCGAAAAGTTGACCAAAATGCCCTCGGGCCCGAAATCAAAATTTTTTCGAAGATAAAGTTTACCCATAACATAAGGATCAAGATTATATGATTTTTACTCCATTCCCTAATAATTTTTGTGGTTAAATATTTTTTTGACCAAATTCTAGGTTTTTTTCATCTAAAACCCTTGATTTTCCTTAATCTTCACATGTTAAATCTACCCATAATCCATGTATTTAACTTGTGATGTGTAGAAATTACTTAGATCTTTGATGATGATGAAATCCCTCCTCAAATGCTCTCAAAAATAGCCTAAGGCCAAGTGGGCAATAAGGGAAATGGGCTAAGTCTCGGAATAAAAAGTCACAGCTCCAGGCGCAGAAGTAGCATTTGCGACTCCAGGCTTGCAATTGCGATGTCACATTTGCAACAAAATCATCACAAATGCAAAACCTAGCCTTCCTCTGCCCTTGTCGCATTTGCGACAAAAATCTTCGGAATTGCGAAGATCACAGCCTCGCAATTCCCATCCTCCATTTTGCAATGGCGAACTTTCCTCCCTAGAGCCCAGGCACGCAAATGCGAATGGGAACTCGCAAATGCGAGGTTGCATTTGCGACCCAAGCATCGCAAATGCAATCATACCAGTACCAGCAATCCTATTTCTTAGCAAATCACTCCGAAGCTATCCCGAATCTCACCCGAGCCCCTGGGGCTCCAAGCCAAACACTTGTACAAGTCTAAAAACACTACACGGACTTGCGCAAAGCTTCAAATCACATCAAAAAATGCTAAAACCATGAATTGCAATCCAATCCAAGCTTAATGAACTTTGAAATTTTAAACTTTTACATTCGATGCCGAAACCCGCCAAATCACATCCGATTGACATCAAATTTTGCACACAAGTCATATTCGACATTACGGACCTACTCCAACTTCTGGATTCAGATTCCAACCCCAAAATCGAAAAGTCCATTACAGGTCAAACTTCTCAAAAACCTTCAAATTTCTATCTTTAGCCAAATGACTCCAAAATGACCTAGGAACCTCCGAATTCACTTCCGATCGTGCTCCCAACTCCAGAATCATCATAAGGAGCTATTCACAGCCTTGAAATCCCAAACGGCCATTAATAACCCTAAAATGCACTTCAAGCCAAACTTATCAAATTTATTCTAAAATGATAACTTCCACAATAGGCGCCAAAACGCTCCCGGGTTATCCAAAACCCGAACCGGACATACGCCCAAGTCAGATATCATCATACAAACCTGTTGGAATCTTCAAATCCTGATTCCGAGGTCGTTTACTCGAAAATCCAATCCCACATATTTCTTTCAACTTTAAGCTTCCGAAATGAGCATTCTCTCCCAAAATCAACTCCGAACTTCCCAAAATTAAATTCCTACCACGCGTACAAGTCAAAACACCTGAAATGAAGCTCCTCATGGCCTTAGACTGCTGAGATACATACTAGGGCTCGAAACGACCGGTCGGGTCATTACAAATAGGTTTGTCTGTACGTGCATGTTTTGTGAAAATAGACTCTTATTAGCCATATTATTATTCTTGTATGCTTAGATACATTAATATGTTATGTAAGATGAATTTCATACTATTTTAATTTCACTAGAAAATTATAAATATGTTATGTGAGTTGTATAGAGAAGTAATTTAACGTCAGTTGAGTTATAAAACGACTCGGATGGGGCATACAAACAAGCTAAATTTTTTTTAGTATAGAATAATTATACATGGGCATTATGTAATAGAAAATACAAGAATTTTGTAGTATAGCATAATCATTTTAAACTAATGTGAAATTTAACATTTTTCTCATTGAAAGTATTTGGGTTATTGGTCAAATCACATTAAGGACGAAATGAAACTAAAGTGAGTATGATCTATTTAAGCTTATGTCGCGTTTATTTTTAGATTTTTCTCATTAAATATTATGCCACGTCATATTTATGGTAGGGGTTTGAGCCAAAATAACTTTTAAGTGAAAATGTGAAAGTTTAGTTACTTTTAAGTGAAAAAAATAGTTGAGTGACTTTAGTGAAATTGAAACATAGTTGATTGACCATCAGTGAAATTCACGCCTTGGTTTGAATACAAAACGAAGATCCAAGGAAGCAATTGCTAGCACAAATTGCAGAAGTAAAAGAAGCTTGGAATCAAGTAATGTAAGTATTGATTTTGTTAAGGCAACAAAGCAGCTTAAATTCTAAAAACGGAAGTTTTCATTCATATTAAAGTCACAAGGAGGAGTCATAATGTCAAAGCAATGATTCAAATCATCACCACAATATAGAATTAAAAACATGTAACTGTACCTTATAATTAAACATTTTTTCATATGTGACATTTTCACTTTGGATATAATTAGTGTTGACACGGGTGATTATTTGAGTGTGCTTACTATAAATATAATTGTGACGACTGGCCGGTCGTCTTAAGAATTAATGTCTCGATCCCCTATTAACTGCTTCCCCTAAGTTTATTTCTACTATCTTGGTTTACCGGGACGTTCGGTGTGGGGTTTCGGAGAGTTTTGGGACACTTAGTCCCTAAATGCGAGCATAAGAGTCGGAAAGTGGTCCATAATCTGAACAATGTGAAGACAACCTTGGAATGGAAATCTGATGGTTCCGTTGATTTTTGGGGGTTGGAAGTGTGTTTGAAATGTATTTTGGAGGTTCTTAGCTAATTTAGGCTTGAAATGCCGAAGTTTGAATATTTGAATTTTCCGGTC
Source organism: Nicotiana glauca (assembly GCA_026770625.1). NCBI lineage: Eukaryota > Viridiplantae > Streptophyta > Magnoliopsida > Solanales > Solanaceae > Nicotiana > Nicotiana glauca. Next base: position 82,477 of record MU757861.1, read on the forward strand.
CGATAGTTAGTTTTTGATCTGAGGGACGGAATGGAATTTCGAAAGTTGCACTAGCTCCATCATGTCATTTGGGATGTGTGTGCAAAATATCAGGTCATTCGGACGTATTTTGATTAGGTTTTTTATTGAAAGTGTGTTTTGATAGAATTTGAAGTTCTTAGGCTCAAATCCTTGATTTAATTGAGTTTCTGACATTTTTAGGTGGTTTAAGGGTTTGAACAAGTTTGAATTAGGTATTTGGTATTATTGGTGCTTTTGGCTGAGGTCCCCGGGGCCTCGTGATGATTTCAGATGGTTAACGGGAAGATTAGAGAAGTTTTGCAGCACTTGAAGCTTTTCTACTTCTGGTATTTTCACTTCTACGGCTTAGGAACCGCATAAGCGGAGTGTCACGACCCGGCCCATCATCACGTGAGTTACCGCCCTGTGTTCCCCATTTTCTGCTTCCTTATGTTGTATTATAAGAGTCTTGGGTGAACGAGTTGAATTGTATTGGTTTTAGATGGAAATGAGACACTTAGTCTCTTTAAGGAAGGCTTGTTTTGGAAAAATCAATCGGATGTTGACCTATGAGCTAGAAGGCTCGGATGTGATTTCCGGTGATTTGGTTAGCTTCGGGGGGTTATTTGTGACTTAGGAGTGTGATCCGAATTTAACGTGGATGTTCGGTGTAGAGTTAGGACTGAATTGGCGAAGTTAATATTTTGGAGAATTTCGGTTGGTAGGTGAAATTTTGATCCGACGGTCAGAATGGAATTTCGAGAGTTGCAGTAGCTTCTTTAGGTGATTTTTGATGTGTGTGCAAAATTTTATATCATTCGGAGGTGTTTTTGTCGGGTTTTTGATCAAATGTGTAATTCCGAAGTTTTAGAAGAACTTAGGCTTGAATCCGATATAATTTGATGGTTTTTGTTTTAATTGTGGTGTTTTGATGATTGGAGCAAGTTTGAATAATATTTTAGGATGGGTTGGCACTTTCGGTAGAGGTCCCGGGGGCCTCGGGGTGATTCTGGATGGCTATCAGGATGAATTTTGGATTTGGGAGATAGCTGTATATATCTGATATCATGTATTTGCGCATCTGCGGAAAAGGAACCGCATATGCGGTTGCACAGGTGCGAAAGAAGGATCGCAAGTGTGGTCATTAGCCTAGGAGGAAGAAAACAAAGATGCGGAAGGGAAGCCGCATCTGCGAGGCTGCAGATGCGGTAGATTTGTCGCAGGTGCAAAATAGTAAGGCAAGGTGTTTCCCCATAAGCGGACATGTATCCGCAGAAGCGGTGTCCGCAAATGCAGACGTGTATCCGTAAAAGCGGTGTCCGCAAATGCGGACATGTGACCGCAGGAGCGGTTGTGGATTTAAATGAAGGTCCGTAGAAGCAGAGTTACGGCAGAAGCGGTAGCCGCAGATGCAGTAATCTGACCGCAGATGCAGTAATCTGACCACAGATGCGAAAATCGCTGTTATTAGAAGGGTTTTTAAAGCTCATTTTGTTTCGCGAGCTTAAGTCCATTTCCTCCATTTTTAAGCAACCTTGAAAGCTCTTGGATGGAATTTGAAGGGGGTTTCCACTAGGTGTGATTGGCGGTGAGTTTCTAGACCTAAATACATGAATTAATGGTAGAATTTACATTGAAATTTGTGGAAATTCATCAAAAGAGGGTAAAGCCAGGGCTTGGGAATTTGGTATTTCAAAGTTGAATTTGAGGGGAAAAATGGACTTCGGTTTTGGTAATTTTGATATGTATAGACTCATGGAGAGATAAGGAATCCGGTGATGTCATTTATTTTGACTTTTCGAGAAGTGGGTCCGGGGTTCGGGTTTTGCCAATTTCGTGAATTTTGATCTTTTTCGAGTCTTTTCGATTGGGTTATATTCCCTTTAGCCTATTGTAACGTATTCGTTGGGGTTTTTACCAGATTCGACGTGCGAGGAGGTTGATTTGCGAGGCAAGAGCATAGCGTGCTAGGATTTTTATCGTCTTGAGGTGAGTAATGGTTATAAATGATGTTCTGAGGGTTTGGAACCCTGAATTTGCACAAAATAGTGCTATGTTGAGGTGAGACACATGCTACATGATGATCGTGCGGTCCATTAGTGATGGGGATTTGGACTTGGTCCATCCCGTTTGACAATTTTACTGTATTTCTGACTGGGATTTAATTGATATCATTGTAGTCTGGGCTAGTTGCCATGTTTGGGGCCTTATGCCGACCTTTAGAACCCTTAGGGGCAATTGTACTGGTTGACTCCATTTTTCTTGTTAAAATTATACCCTCACTCATGTTCTTAGCTATTAATATAATATGAACCGGCTTAGAAACTGATAAATCAAAATGAGAATAATTTGTGGGCCGGAATCCCTATCTTATCTTAGTATGCCCGAGAGGCTAAGTTTAGATTAACTGAGAGGGGTTAAGAACCCCACAGTGAGGGTATATGATATGTTATGGATTAGGCTGCACGCCGCAATAGTATATATATGTATGGATCGGGCTGCATGCCGCAGCACTATATGTATGGATCGGGCTGCCCGCCGCAGAAGTATATTATTGGATCGGGCTGCACACCGTAGTAATATATTAATATAGATTGGACTGCACACCGCAGTGGTATAGTGCTTGGGCTGTAGGAGCCCCTCCGGAGTCCGCACATCCCCAGTGAGCACAGTCGACTATTATTATTGGATCGGGTTGCACGCCACAACAGTATACTTTATGGTTCGGGATACACGCTGCTGCGGTATAATTATGAGTTCGGTTATTGTGAGAAATAAATGAGTCGAGTAACGGCTTAAAGGATTTTTACCTGACTTTTTCATTTAGTTGCTGTTTAAATGTTCTTACTGCTTTGATATAGAACTGCTTAGTGCTTTTAAGAGATTTCATTCCGTCAGTCATTATTTATTGTTATTACTCACTGAGTCGGAGTACTTACTTTACTCCCTGCACCATGTGTGCAGATGCAGGTATTCCAGAGGCATATATTTAGCTACTGCTGCTATTGAGATCTCACCAAAGTCATCGAGGTAGCTGCATGGCGTCCGCATACCCGATATCTCCCTCTATCCTCATTAATTTCAGTATTTTAGACTATCTTCTATGTAGGCTATTTTTCAGACTTGTATTAGAGGCTCTTGACTCGTGACACCAGATCGGTGGGATTTGTGGTGATATTTCTTGATGCTGTTACGGATGTATAATCATGTTAACTTGGTAACTAAACTCTGTTAATTGGTAATGAACTCTATATGAGGGATTGAGAGTGTTGAATTGGTCGGGCTTTCCTAGCATTGTGTTGGGCGCCATCACGATCAGGGATGGGGTCTTGACAAGTTGGTATCATAGCCTAGGTTACTAGGTCTCACGAGTCATGAGCCGGTTTAGTAGAGTTTGGCAGAGCGGTACGGGAATACCTATATTTCTCCTCTAGAGGCTCCAGAACCTTTAGGAAATTCCACATTCTTGAAATTTTGTCGTGCGAACCTGTTGATCTGAATATTAAACTTCTATTTATTCTATTCTCTCATAGATGGTGAGGAAACGAGCTATCGGAAGAGTCGGGCGACCACCAGTGCCATCTACTGAGACCACCAGAGGCTGTAGATGTGGTCGTGGTCATGGCCGAGGTAGAGCAGCGAGGGCAGCATCTATTGATCCACCAGCTGCCCCAGTTCTGGATCAGGCTCCCACAGTACCAACTCAGGTACCGGCTGTGCCCATAGTTATTCCTAGTCTTCAGGAGACATTAGCTCAGATCTTGATACTGTGCATGGGCTTGGCTTAGGTGGTTTCAGCCACCACAACACCAGTAGCTACTTCATAGGATGGGGGAGGCAATCAGACCCCCGCTGCTCGCACACCTGAGTAGGGATTGCAGGGATTATAGACTTTAGAGGCAACTCCAGCTCAGCTAGTGGTACCAGTTCAGGAGTCCAGGGTTCCAGTTATGCCCGAGGACGAGCAGCGTCGCCTCGAGAGGTTTGGTAGACTCGAGAGGTTTTTCTTGATAGGTGTCAGCGTATGCTCCACAGAGTGGGGATCCTTCAGTCCAACGGTGTGGCTTTTACTACTTTTCAACTCACTAGAGCTGCCTTTACTTGGTGGGAGGCGTATGAGCGGCGTAGGCCGGCTAGTGCAACACCTTTGTCTTGGTAGGTGTTCTCCACTCTCTTCTTGGAGAAGTATGTACCGCAGTCTCACTGGAAGAAGCTACGCAGATAGTTTGAGGGGCTACGGCAGGGAGATATGATAGTCTCCCAGTATGAGATGAGATTTTTTGAATTTTGTCGGATCGTAAGCGTATCTGAAGGTTTGTTAATGGTCTCACTTATCGTCTTCATGTTCTTAGGACTAGGGAGCGAGTGTTGGGTTCCACATTCGAGGAGGTAGTTGATATACCTTGAGATATTGATCCGGTTCGCTAGCATGATCGAGATGAGTGGGAGGCCAACAGGCCTCGAGGTTCTGGTAGTCATAGTGGCGCTCCTTTGAGGGGCCAATTCCAGCAGGGTCGGGGTCGTTCTTTCAGGCACGCTGAGTCAGCTCAACCCGAGTATCGAGGAGGATCTTCAGGTCGTGGTTATTAGTGTTCTCAGCAAAGTCAACAATCTCTCAGCACTCTCCTAGCAGATAGTTCATCTCGTGCTCCATCTGCTCAGGGTTCTTCCAGGCTGAGTGCATCAGCTAGTCACTATGGCACGAGGGGTTCCCTTCAGTCCCAGTTCCCAGCATTCGGGAGTTGCTATGAGTGTGGAGAGTTCGGGCATATGCGAAGGGGGTGTCCTCATCGTGCTGCTAGCTCTTCTCAGCAGAGGGTTCAGCCCTCATCTTCTGGTCTAGTTTCTTCAGTACCCGCCCCACCAGCTAGGGGTGAGGTTTAGGCAGCCAAGGGCTACCCCAGAGGTGCGGGTCGATTGTGCGGTGGTCAGGCTCGCTTTTATGCTCTTCAGGGTAGGCCAGATGCCATTGCTTTGGATGTTGTTATCACAGGTACTATTTCAGTCTGCCACAGAGATGCCTCAGTCTTATTTGATCCTGGTTCCACCTATTCCTATATGTCTTCATATTTTGCTCATCATTAGGGTACGACTCGAGGGTGTCTTGCTTTACCTATTCATGTATCTACCCCGGTGGGTAATATTATTATGGTAGACCATGTATATAGGTCGTGTTTGTGACTATTGGGGGTCTGGAGACCCGAGTTGATTTACTGCTATTGAGCATGGTGGATTTCGATGTTATTTTGGCCATGGACTGGCTATCTCTGTGTCATGCTAATCTAGACTATCATGCTAAGACAGTCACTTTGGCTATACCGGGTGTTCCAATGATCGAGTGGCGTGACTGACTATGTTCCTAGCAGGGTGATTTCATTCCTAAAGGCCCATCGTAAGGTTGGGACGGGTTGTCTTTCATATTTGGAATTTGTGAGGGATGTTGAGGCCGAGATTCCTAGCATTGAATCTGTCCCAGTTGTGAGGGAGTTTCCCGATGTGTTTCCTGCAGACCTGCCAGGCATGCCACCGGACATGGTTTAGCACGATGATGCCAGGGATGTGACCATTGATGATGATGGCATGTTGAGGATACAAGGCCGGATTTGTGTGTCCAATGTGGATGGGCTTCGAGAGTTGATATTGGAGGAGGCCCACAGCTCGCGGTATGCCATCCATCCTGGTGCCGCGAAGATGTATTAGGATTTGAGGCAGCACTATTGGTGGCGGAGGATGAAGAAGGATATAGTAGGGTTTGTGGCTCAGTGTCTCAAATGAATAGTGCTGAAGTCCAACACATGAGACGGGTCCCCAACATACTTCCGGAGCATAGATACATGAATTACTGGATGCACGCTCGACAAGCTAGGTGGCAAGGCAAGCTCTTAAGCCACCTCCCCAATCCTCCTAAGTACCTCAAAAGGTCCAATGAACCGCGGACTCAGCTTCCCTTTCTTTCCAAACTGCATAACACCCTTCATGGGCGAGACCTTCAGCAAGACCTTCTCACCTACCATAAAAGACACATCCCAAACCTTTCCAGCCGCATAACTCTTATGATGCGACTGTGTTGTACGAAGCCTCTCCTGAATCAGCTTCACCTTCTCCAATGTATCCTGAACCATCTCTGTCCCCAATAACCTAGCCTCATCGGGGTCAAACCACCCAATCGGGGATCTACACCGCCTCCCATAAAATGACTCAAACGGAGCCATCTAAATGCTCCACTGATAACTATTGTTGTAAGCAAACTCACCAAGCGGCAAAAACTCTTCCCAAGAACCTCCAAAATCAATGATACAGGCACCCAACATGTCCTCCAATATCTGAATAGTACGCTCGGACTGCCCGTCTGTCTGAGGATGAAATGCTGTGCTCAACTCTACCTGTGTACCCAACTCTCGCTCAAAAGTCTTCCAGAACTGAGAAGTGAAAAAATTACCCCTATCTGAGATAATAGACACTGGAATCCCATGCAATCGGACAATCTCCCGGATAAACATCCCCACCAGCCACTCCGAAGAATAAGTGGTACATACAGGATTGAAGTGTGCGGACTTGGTCAGCCGATCCAAAATCACCCAAATCGAATCTGACTTTGGTGACGACCTGACCCGTCGTCTCATGAGAACAACTCTATTTCCCCCCCATTTCCTCTTTTGTTATGCTTTACTATCAGTGTCTTGTGTGAACGAGTTGAATTGGGTTGATTTTTGGAAGGAAATGAGACACTTAGTCTCTTTAAGGAAGGCTTGTTTTGGAAAAGTCAACCAGTTGTTCACCTATGAGTTAGAGAGCTTCGGGGATTGTTGTTGATAATTCCTCACTATTTCAATTACATATTTGAACTGAGTCATGTGTTTTCCACATTTTTAAAACTCAGCCAAGTTTACTATACCTTAAACAATCGAAATGATATTTCTAAATTTATTTTTAGGCTGAGCATCATGCTTTATTATTGCCCGAGCGACTTATGTGATTTTGTTGATTGAGTAAGGCTGAGGGCCTGTATTGTGAGGATACCTTTGGATCGGGCTGCACGCTGCAGCAGTGTTATACTAATACTGATATAAGGTCGATGGCCTAGATTTGATGCTATAAGATGGCTTGATATTGCGCTTGGGCCGTAAGGGGCCCCTCCCAGAGTCTGCACACCCCAGTGAGTGTTGTCGATGATAATTGGATCAGGCTGCACGCCGCAGCGATATGTGGAGCGGGCTGCATGACGCAGTGGTACCGGTATTATTTGACGTGTTTGAATTATCTTATTTGTCTGCTATTATCTGTTATTTTGTGCTACTTCTTGCAATATAGACCTGATACTATGGCATTCCTTGATAACTGAGTGTTGTGCCCGCGGGGTGGAAATTTTGTGGTTATCTGCACTATTTGTTTTTGGCATTCATTTGCGTTACCGCTGAAAAGATCATTTTCAAAAGAGGTTTTAAACTGAGCTAAGATAGTTCTAAAGGTTTTACAGCTTCACTGCTTTCTGTCAAAGGGTTATTCACTGCTCCTATATAGCATGAAGGTTTGCTTGACGTGATTTCTTACTATATTTACCCTTATTACTCTCTAAGTTTGAGTACTCACTTTACTACCTGCACCTCGCGTGCAGATGTTGGTATTTATTCACCCGGTAGCGGGTTTTCGCTGATCAGAGGCATAGCTACAGAAGTAGCAAGGTGACTGCCTGCGTTCGCAACACCATTTTTCTCTCTTTTGGTTCATTATTCCGGCTTTGTATACTTTAAGTCTAGTAGTTATATTTATACTCTGATAAATGCTCGTGAGTTGGGACACCCCGATTTGGGCTGTGTTTAGGTTTTATTATGTCACTCCCCAAACTCGAGGGACATGACCGGCGCTCGACCGGGTATCCACAGTCAAGCGGACCTGGGTGCCTTTCCTAACCCATGAGCCACC
>MU757861.1:90580-104748 GCA_026770625.1 Nicotiana glauca
AAACATGAATATACATAGCTTCTAACCCACATCCACTGTCTACGGAGCCTCTAAAGATACAACGGGATAATACAGTACTTGCCGGTAACAAGACTCCGGCTATACCTTACACAACAACAAAATAAAACTACAAAAACAAGCAGCCTGAGCCACGTATGGCCCCGAGAGGAATGGGGCTCACCAAACAATTGACGGAAGGCGAAGAGGGGGCTACGATCGGTGGGCGTGAATACCTGCTGCAGATCCACCTACAATCATAACACGAATGTAGCGCCCCCGGCAAAAGGGACGTCAGTACACTTGAATTGTACTGGTGTGTATAACAAACCTTGCGCTAAGTAAACTCAAGCCATAGACAAATAAGTAACAATAACAGAAACAACAATCAATTTCATAAAGAAAGAACAATCAAACCAAACAAGTTTTACAAACTCTCCCCTTTTCCCTTCCACATTTCCACATCAATAGATTTCACATTTTTGCTCATATTTTCATTTCAACAGTGTTTTCGATCACTTTCCACCCTTATTACCTCGGCCACCCTTATCACTACAACTCGCACCTTATTACTTCGTGTTGCGGCGCGCAACTCGATCCCACCGTACGTTTTCAATTCACAAACAATCACGGCAACAACAATGAATAATTCACAAAGATCAAAACAATACTTCTTGAGGAATAGCAACAATAATTTTTACAAGTGTTTCCATAACCATTAATACTATTTCCATCATATTCCACAATTCACAAGTGTTTCACGTTACCACAATACTTGCCCAAGATAAGCCATAGATGTTTATATCATAATTATTTCAGTTGCATCACTTACAGTTTCCTTACATCATTTATTTTTCATCTAATACTACATATCATAATCACAACCATGCAAATCACACGAATCTCACAATTTACCCACGTGAATGTCACATACCAAACATTGAACACCAGCGAGGCGATTTTACAAAGTCAAGGTTAGCCATACATACCTGGAGTCGAATTCCCTTTTCAAACTCCTATTATCAGTCACCAAGCAATCTAGCCACGTCAATATAGTCTACAAATTAACCATATTTCTTAGAATTTGAAATTCAAAATTTCTATCCGAGTTTATTTAGGTTATCAACCCTTCTTTACACAATTCTTTACTCCTTCCCAACTATTCTTACTAGATTTTAGGTTTTAATAAACATGCATGGTGTTTCAACCCCTATTATCAAGAATTAATGCAGGATACTTTCCCCCTCTTAATAAATCTGAAAGTTAATGAAAAAAAAGGGGTAGGGATTTTACCTGTAAAAATGGAGATGAAGACACTTGCTTTAAAATTTCTCGGACCAGATAATTTGAGGAACAAATTTTGAAGAAAAGGAACTCTCTCTCAAGAACCCCTCCTCCCTCTCTCTTGTTTTGTTCAGAAAAATGGTAAAAATGAGGGGTTAGGGTGTTATATTAGAAAGGGGGTCGGGTTTTAAACTTTATAAAATAGAAGTCCGGGTAAGATCTGCGGTCGCACTATGCGACCGCATAATTGGAATGCGATCCGCATATTGGACCGCAGAACTGACCCAAATCACTGGACATCTCTGCCTGGGTATGCGGTGGAAATGTGGTTCGCATAATGGATCACATTTTAAACATCAACTTAGACCAACTCTCTGATTCACTATGCGGAAGGAATGCGGTCCGCATATCGATTATGCAGTCACATAATGGACCGCATTTTCAACTTCAATTTTGACAATTCTTCTGCTTCACTCTGCGGCAGGAATGCGGTCCGCATAGCTGATCTGCGACCGTATTCTGGACCGCATTTTTGATAATTTTCTAGAAAATTGATTCTTTTGATTTTTGAAGGCTTAGATCACTACCAAGGGTCCGAACCGCGGCGAGAGAAGAATTCTACACATTCCTAACACATATTCGCAGTCGACACCACGAGTTACTAAGTTTTGAGACCAAAAATTATTTATGGGACCTTACATATTATGCACTTATAATAGAAATATTTTGATAGACTGTGGTTATTTAATCATATTAAAGCTTCTTATTAATGTTAACTATTCTAAAAGATAAGTTGGGTTAGTTGGCTGGCCTCATCTTCACGGGAGGTGCCATCATAACCAGTGCTGGGTTTGGGTCGTGACAAGTTGGTATTAGAGCCTAGGTTGCTTGGTCTCATGAGTCATGAGCAGGTTTAGTAGAGTCTCGTGGATAGGTACGGAGACGTCTGTAATTATCCTCGGGAGGCTGCAGAACCTTTAGGAAAACTTCACATTCTTGAATTCTTATCGTGCGTCCTTGATTCAGCTTGAAAAGAAACTCTTGAAATTCCTTCCACGCGTTTGTATGTGCACATCAGCGCTCGGTATCAGATGTGCCTTGATGGTTTGTGATTCCCCGATCAAGGGGCGAGATGTGATCTCTGTGAGTTTGATATTGGGCCAGCTGGAGGACATGAGGCCAGATGTTTGCCTATGGCTTGAGCACCGAGGTGCTGATTGTGTAAGCAAGTATTTTAAACTTATATGTTTGGTATTGTCCCTATTAGTGGGGGTGACGACTGGTTAGCTACCTGATGAGTATGTTAGTACTGTGAGATATATCTATGTAACTTGGTAGTGACGAGGAAGTTTGCAGGATGATAGATAAACTATTAAGTGTTTGATTTCTATTGTGATTTGATGCATAGCCCGAGTTATGGGTGCGTGAAGAATCTTTTCATGTTTTCCAATTGAGAGTGACGTAAAATTTATGTTGTGGTATGAGTTCAGACTCAGGAAGACTAAGTGACTGCATATAGTTTATGACGGTGGAAGGTATACAGAAAGGTTAACTGAAGACAGAGTAGGTGGGCTATCTCTTGCGAAGAGTTCTGGGGATGTATGATCCTTATGTGTATGTTAGAAGATCTCATGTGTAATTGAAGGGTACTTGTTGAAATTTGAAATTTCGGGTCGCTTAAGAGAGTGGACTCAACTGATGTGGGGATGAATGCAAGATTTGTAGAAGATTACAGCACTGGATGATCTGTGTTTTCATAAACTTATAAATGATTTGAGCTTAATCTCACTATGGTATTATAGAATCAATAGAGCAAAAGTCTTATGAGTTATTGAGTGTATCTTGGTATATGGCTTCTAGCCAAGTGGGGGAGTTTGCTGTGAGTAGTTGATTGCAAGGTTAGGTGCTATGTTTGTTCCAGTTTGAGGCATGCTGGTGAATCAATTCTGGTTGCTGAAATTGAGCCGTGGATGGCACGAGTGAAGCAAATTTTTGACAAAGGTTATATAGTGCTTCGTAGATATGTAAAAATCACATGATGTCTTAAGCTATTATTGGTAAAGAATGCTCAACGCTTGGAGTAGGAAGATGTTTGTTTGTATTCGGATGAGGTCATATCCTGTGGTGTCAAAGTGCTAATGAGGCACGGGTGTTTATGTTCGTTCGATCAGGTGAATTGCAGTTTGAATAAGAAGTATGACTCTGGAGAATGATTTAAATGTGTTTAAGATTCTACATGTAACAATCATGTGTCTTAAGGTTGTGTATGTGGTTAAAGACTGTGTTTTCATTGGAAAAGGTCAAGACTTGTGGTATTTTTATGTTATTTATGGGATTCTATGTATTAGTATTTGGAAAGTAAAGGTAACGTATTTGTATTCACATGAAGTTCTTTAGAGGAAAGTATTTTGGAATGTGCTATTTTTGGGAATATTTGAGAGAGGATTGAGTGACTTATGGGTCGTAGACAGTGTGGCCTTGTGCTTGGGTCTCGTGTATTGAGTCTAGGTTGACGAACTGTGGTCATACAGTAAAGGGGAATATAAAGTTGATGATGAATCAGAAGGGAAATTAGATATATAGAATAGCTTGATAGTAGACCTAATCGGTATGGTAAGGATATGATTTATTTTTTGAATGTGTTCGAGGTAACGAGCCCTTACAAGTATTCTGCAGCAATGCTCTTGGGTTTTGATGGCTTGTTTAGCTTGGTCGAGTTAGAAGGATTACGTCCTGGTAGTTTAATTTATGTAAACGGAATTGAGAGAGTTCTTGTTGATTTCTACTGTGGTTGAAGAGGTGCATTTTCCACGAATATGAGAGACATAGGGTGTGTAATAATTCTTTCTTCTAGATGGGATCAATGGAAGTTCTTGACTAGATGAGTGCGTAGATGTCTGTGGCGCGGAAGGGAGATAAAAGTTTTCCTGTTATCCTTGGATGGTATGGTACATGCGGTATGTTGTGGAGGATCGAGATTTGCATGTTTGAGGTTTCAGTTCGGTTCTGAAAAGAAGTTCATGAAACTCTTAGGCAACGGGTAGCCTCAGATAATCACGAAAAAGGTACTGCTAATTGTAAGTGATTTGACGAGAGTATTTGTCTCGGAAAAAGGGTAATGTGCTTAAACTGATGATACTTCGATAGTATTGCGGCACTTTCTAGTAGGATCGACTGGTAGCACGGAGAAATTTTAGTGTATTTATCGTGGAATGATTGGGTATTAAAGGTGTGCACGTACTTCGACGGCAAAATTTGGGATCGAATATGATGATTCATGTGTCGTGTAGATGTGGAGATGTAAGTTCTCATATACAGGCTATGATGTGGTTGTAGATCGCGTGTGTCGGCACTATTTAGCAACTATAGGGGATTTGGAGGCTCGAGTGAATCTTTCTTTGCTTGGTAAGTTAGATTTTGGATATGATGTTGGGGTGTAGAGTGGTTGTCTCAGTGTTGGGTTATTCTGTACTATTGCGCTATGGGCTATGCCAGAAATGCCACGGGTTGAGTGGCGAGGTGCGTCAAATTATGTTCTAGTAGGGTGATTTATATTTCAAAGACCCAAAAGACGGCTGGGAAGGATTTCCTTTCTTAACTGGACCTTTGTGATGGATGTCAGTGTAGAGGTTTCTACCATTGATTCAGTTCCGGCGTTGAAGCAATTTTCAGATGTATTTCTTGTGGACGGGTATGTCGCCGGACGAGGTTGTGGATTTCGGTATTGATTTGGTGCCAGGCATCGTATCGTATGTCCCCGGTAGGAGCTGTAGTAGTGGAAGGAGCAGCTTCAGGCTTCCTTGATGATGAGTTCGTTGGCAGGTCAATGTGGATGCGTGTTCTAGCTTGAGTCGACTTGGTTGGCCTCGAATTGTGTTGTTGAGTGTAGGTCGATTCGATCGTTATTGATCTTGTTAGTGATCTAGGGAGAGCTATGAGTTGCCTTTCGGTGTTGTGAGATGTTATGATTCGTTGGTTATGGGCACATGTGGTGCGTTTCTATTGGGGATTCATAGTGAAAGTCGATCGGGAAGAGTAATTGGGTGTTGCTCGGTAAATGGAGTATTGGTTATGACTTATCGGGTTACATGGTGTATGTTATTTGTTTCACTGTTGGTGTAATGAATTTCTTTGGTTCCAGACATCAAATTGTGCGTGGCTGTCGATTTTGAACATAGTGACTTGGGTTTTCATGTGTAATAGTGTTTGGATAGGATCGTGCATTGTAGTGAGGCCACGTGGAGGTATGATCTTTCGGGGTAGATTCAGGTGTTCTATTTGTATGATGTGAGATAGGGTCTCAACCTTGTTTTGTGGTGGTACTGATGAGCTTGAGGTACAACTCTTTCGTTTGAGTCATTTTTCATTATTTGAGTATGCTCAGACCGTTCTTATTGGTGCACGTATTATGCATATTGTGGCTTAGGCTTGTATTGAGGTGTCATATCACCAGAGTGGTATGTTGAATTCGAGGTGATCGTTGGGGTCACCAATGAATACGAACGGATTTGATTTCAGCTTGTTGCAAGGATAATATAGAGGTTCTGCTCTAAATCTATTGTGGTATAAGTTAAAAGGGAAGTGGCTTCATGAATGGTTGATCTGAGAATTGGTTACGGTTATTACGTGTTTCGTTTATCGCTGGCAGTATATGAAAGTGTTGGAATAAGACCTTAGTTAATAAGAGGTTTTCTACCGGTATTCTGGTGTTGTGACCTAACTATTGTGAATAGAAGTTGTCGTTTTGATTGTTTGGGTTATGTAGTATATCATATGATTGCACCTGAGGTTGCAGGTATGGGTTATTACAGCTGGTTCGGGCTTATTCTGAGTATAGATGTAAGGTTCTGATCTTGTGCATGATTTCGGAAAGTGCAATGTGGTTCTATGGTTTATGGACTAGATGGATTGTGAAGTTTCAGCTATATTGTGTTATCGGAGCTATGCGAGATGGTGTAACGTGGGATCACCTCCGGGTATATGCTTGATAAGGTCATTCATCTATTGGTTGGCTTGTAGGACAACTCTAGATACGCTCGAGGATGAGCGTTTGTTTAAGTTGGGGGGAATGTGATGACCCGACCCTTCGTCTCATGAAAACCGCTTCGTTTCCCCCCATTTCCTGCTTCGTTATGCTTCATTATAAGTGTCTTGTGTAAACGAGTTGAATTGGGTTGATTTTTGGAAGGAAATGAGACACTTAGTCTCTTTAAGGATGACTTGTTTTAGAAAAGTCAATCGAATGTTGACCTATGAGTTAGAGGGCTTGGATGTGGATTCTGACGATTCGGTTAGCTTTGGGGGATGATTTGTGACTTAGTAATGTGATCGGAAGTGATTTTTGGAGGTTCGGTATAGAATTAGGTTTGAATTAGCGAAGTTAGTATTTTGGCAAATTCCGGTTGATAGGTGAGATTTTGTGCCGAGGGTCGGAATGGAATTCTGAGAGTTGTAGTAGCCTCGTTAGGTGATTTGGGCTGTGGGTGCAAAATTTCAGGTTATTCGGAGGTGTTTTGGTTGGGTTTTTGGTCGAATGCGTATTTCGGAAGTTTTTAAAGAACTTAGGCTTGAATTCGATGAGAAATGATGGTTATAGTGCCGTTTGAGGTGTTTTAATGATTGGAACAAGTTTGAATAATGGGAGAGGAGGTATTGGTGTCACACCTCCTTTTTCCGCTACCCGCGAGGGCGCGAGGGAATTTTTCCAATTAAAGGACAATCGAAACGGGATTTATTTATTAAAATCAGAGTCGCCACTTGGGAGGTTTATGGTGTCCCAAGTCACCGGTTGAATCCCGAATCGAGGAAAAGAATGACTTTATTTAACAGTCTGAGCACCAGAAATCCGGATAAGGAATTCTGTTAACCCGGGAGAAGGTGTTAGGCATTCCCGAGTTCCGTGGTTCTAGCACGGTCGCTCAACTGTCGTATTCGGCTTAATTATCTGATTTATAACATGCCTTAACTTATGTGCAAATTTTAACCTTTAACCGCTTTTAACAATATTATTATTATTTTTACAAAGAATTGCAACATTGTGAAAACGTATCTCGAACCACGTCACATCAATGTACCCGTGGTTATCGACACATTTCGACTCCGTTGAGATTTGGATTTGGGTCACATAAATGTGCACCCATGTTTAAGAAAGTAAATTATTAAAGACGCGCCTAAAGAGTCTAACGCGCTATTATTTTGGGGAAGGCCGTGGAATTCGCTAAACGGCCTGTCCCGAAAGCTAAGCATTAAAATAAATTAAGTGAGAGCCAAGCGTTTTGAAATTTTATTTGGTATGACACACCTTAAAATATTCCAAAGGATTTTATTCAACTAAAGCGGACTACGGATGTTCATGATTATTTCTTAAACTGCTTTTGAAATTATTGTAAGGCATTATCCTAAAAAACTATACAAGCCTCATAAAATGACACTTATACTGATAAACATGACAAAGCTGCAAGGGAATTATCACGAGATAACCAAAACATATTATACTAGCATAGAACTAAATGAATAAATTAACGCCAAAACTAAATTATAATACACCTAATTGAACGTAATCAAAGGATACAAAATAACAAAAATAAGATGAAATAAAAACGAATCAAAAGACATGCGGCAAAGACATAAACAGAAAATAACAAACACCAATTTTTATGGTGCTATCTTTAACTTTCAACGTAGCTTTTCCTCATTAGCATTCTTAATCATGAGAGGTAAAATCACAAACAGAAGATTAAAAAACAAAGTAAAAGATGGACCTTAAAATGATGTCCTCTCCGATCGCAGTAGTGATGTGTGAATAGGAATTATAGCCGAAACTTGACCGGAAAACTTCGTCGGCAACCTCGAACTCGACGACTCGAATGGCACACTCACTCCAAACTACCAAGTAAAGATTTGTACAGCAGCGAATGATCATCGCTAGCAGAACTGACGAGCGTGAAGATTGGAGAAAGAAAAATCATTTTTTTTGTTGTCCACGGGTTACTTTCTTGTGAGAGGAGATGGACTGTTTGTTCAACGAGTATAACAACTGCCTTTCATTTTTTGTGTATATGTTCAAGCTGCTGCTTCTTTGGGCTGGAAATGAGATCGACGGGGGTGTGAGGAAGATGGAGTTGGTCGTTTGGGACGTGACTGGTCGTTGGCGATGGTGAAGACGAACTGATCGTTTGGACGATGGTTAGCGACGGGTAGGTTCGTTACTGGTTGAGGGTCGTTTGGCTATGGTGTTCGATGGTTGGTTTGTGGCGACGAGAGGGGTCGTTTGGTGAGGGAGATGGCGGACGAAGCAGACTGTTTTTGGAGCTAGTTGTGCGATTTTTTCCTCCTGAAGAAGATGGATGAATAGTGTGTTTTTCTCCAAAACGTGAGCTTTCTCTCAATTGTCTTCTCCTCTCCCAATCTCCAAAACGTGAGCTTTTAAAAAGAATATCAGAGTAAAGTGTGAGCCCCCTTCCGTAAATTCTTGCACAATTTGAGCAAAAGGTGTCTCCCATGTGTACGGGGTAGGTTCGGATTATTATGGGCTAGGTCCGAAAATTAGGCCTAAAAACGGGTGGTTTGAATCCGAATATTATTCTTTGCCCGGAACCAAGAATAAGAACACGATGTTATTTAATTAATCCTACGTAGAAAAATAACTATTAAAAGAAGACTCACAATTAAAACAAAACTATTTTTATATTTTTTCAAGATTAAAGTAACTACAAAATATTAATGAAACTATTTGTTTTTTTTTGTAATTTTCGTTTTTATATAAAGATAAAAATATAAAGTACTATTTTTGTATTTTAAAAGATTAAAATGACTACAAAATATTAATGAAACTATTTTTTATAATTTTCGAAATTATTTAAAGATAAAAATAAGGTGTTATTTTTGTATTTTTCAAGTTTATGGTAAATGCATAAACTAAAATTTATGTATCCTTTTTTTTTTAATTTTTTTAATTTTTTTTTCATTTTGTGACGAAATAAAGTAAAAGGGTCAAAATTAGCTGAAATAGCTATATTAGACCTAACTAAATATTTTACACTAAAAATATAAAAAATTTCGGGGAGGGTCAAAAATCACACGTCTACAGCTGCCCCTCTTTGACTGGAAACACAAAGAGTTTTCAGACAAAGAACGACTAGACAGGTGTTTTGACCCGACCCTTATTCGGAGAGACTAAAACTAAGAGGAAAGGAAGAGAATATGACCGAGCCCTGGTATCTGAGCTGCCTACTTATCCTTGGCTATAAAGGAATCAGGCCACGTGTAGTTCAGAGTGAGTGAGAATATGGAGATATGGAGTATACTGAGGCGAAGAGCCGATCGAGGTTCCGTCCTGTCGAGGATCCGGTCTATGGTCCTGCCATTACATCAAAAATCAAAATTTGAAAAAGACAAACTAAGCATATCAGCTACTAGTTACAATGTTCCTATCTATAAGTCTTCTGAAGCTTGATCTTGAGTCTTGAATGGTGCTTCATGTGGACTTTGGATTTGAACTTTGATACTAGTTAGCTGCAGGTGTTGGTTCAATCTTTTCCAGTTTTCTGGATCAGGACCAGGTATGCAGTTCTTGTGACCCCGGCCACGCCTTGTGTATTTATCCACTTCTGCATTTGGATTAATTTCTTGCCTTTCTTTTTTTTTCTTTTTCTTGTTTTTTTCTTCATTGTGATTAACTTTTGTTGACTCGAACTCGGACTGATTACTTCCTTCTGACTTCTGAATTTGGAGCTTTGCTAGGGATTTATGTTGTAACCTTCTGCCTTCCGGTGGGTTACTGATTTCAAGACATGAAATATGAAGACTGAAATGAAATGCCTCCGTTCTACGGGCGGACTCCCGACTGCGGAACTTGAAATATATAGACTGAAATGTAAAGGCTGAAATGTAAAGACTGAAATGTATTCCTCCGTTATACGGGCGGGCTCCCGACTTCAAAACTTGAAATGTAAAGACTGAAATGTCAAGGCTGAAATGATTACCATCTTAGGTGAAAAATTCATCAGCCTAAGATTTTCATCTTAGGTGAAAGTTTCAACAGACTAAGATTTTTACGTTTATCTTAGGTGAAAAATTCATCTGACTAAGATTTTTCATCTTAGGTGAAAGTTTCAACAGACTAAGATTTTTACGTTTATCTTAGGTGAAAAATTCATCTGACTAAGATTTTTCATCTTAGGTGAAAGTTTCAACAGACTAAGATTTTTACGTTTATCTTAGGTGAAAAATTCATCTGACTAAGATTTTTCATCTTAGGTGAAAGTTTCAACAGACTAAGATTTTTACGTTTATCTTAGGTGAAAAATTCATCTGACTAAGATTTTTCATCTTAGGTGAAAGTTTCAACAGACTAAGATTTTTACGTTTATCTTAGGTGAAAAATTCATCTGACTAAGATTTTTCATCTTAGGTGAAAGTTTCAACAGACTAAGATTTTTACGTTTATCTTAGGTGAAAAATTCATCTGACTAAGATTTTTCATCTTAGGTGAAAGTTTCAACAGACTAAGATTTTTACGTTTATCTTAGGTGAAAAATTC
This sequence comes from Nicotiana glauca, assembly GCA_026770625.1. Taxonomy (NCBI): domain Eukaryota; kingdom Viridiplantae; phylum Streptophyta; class Magnoliopsida; order Solanales; family Solanaceae; genus Nicotiana; species Nicotiana glauca. The sequence continues at coordinate 101,403 of MU757861.1, forward strand.
ATCTGACTAAGATTTTTCATCTTAGGTGAAAGTTTCAACAGACTAAGATTTTTACGTTTATCTTAGGTGAAAAATTCATCTGACTAAGATTTTTCATCTTAGGTGAAAGTTTCAACAGACTAAGATTTTTACGTTTATCTTAGGTGAAAAATTCATCTGACTAAGATTTTTCATCTTAGGTGAAAGTTTCAACAGACTAAGATTTTTACGTTTATCTTAGGTGAAAAATTCATCTGACTAAGATTTTTCATCTTAGGTGAAAGTTTCAACAGACTAAGATTTTTACGTTTATCTTAGGTGAAAAATTCATCTGACTAAGATTTTTCATCTTAGGTGAAAGTTTCAACAGACTAAGATTTTTACGTTTATCTTAGGTGAAAAATTCATCTGACTAAGATTTTTCATCTTAGGTGAAAGTTTCAACAGACTAAGATTTTTACGTTTATCTTAGGTGAAAAATTCATCTGACTAAGATTTTTCATCTTAGGTGAAAGTTTCAACAGACTAAGATTTTTACGTTTATCTTAGGTGAAAAATTCATCTGACTAAGATTTTTCATCTTAGGTGAAAGTTTCAACAGACTAAGATTTTTACGTTTATCTTAGGTGAAAAATTCATCTGACTAAGATTTTTCATCTTAGGTGAAAGTTTCAACAGACTAAGATTTTTACGTTTATCTTAGGTGAAAAATTCATCTGACTAAGATTTTTCATCTTAGGTGAAAGTTTCAACAGACTAAGATTTTTACGTTTATCTTAGGTGAAAAATTCATCTGACTAAGATTTTTCATCTTAGGTGAAAGTTTCAACAGACTAAGATTTTTACGTTTATCTTAGGTGAAAAATTCATCTGACTAAGATTTTTCATCTTAGGTGAAAGTTTCAACAGACTAAGATTTTTACGTTTATCTTAGGTGAAAAATTCATCTGACTAAGATTTTTCATCTTAGGTGAAAGTTTCAACAGACTAAGATTTTTACGTTTATCTTAGGTGAAAAATTCATCTGACTAAGATTTTTCATCTTAGGTGAAAGTTTCAACAGACTAAGATTTTTACGTTTATCTTAGGTGAAAAATTCATCTGACTAAGATTTTTCATCTTAGGTGAAAGTTTCAACAGACTAAGATTTTTACGTTTATCTTAGGTGAAAAATTCATCTGACTAAGATTTTTCATCTTAGGTGAAAGTTTCAACAGACTAAGATTTTTACGTTTATCTTAGGTGAAAAATTCATCTGACTAAGATTTTTCATCTTAGGTGAAAGTTTCAACAGACTAAGATTTTTACGTTTATCTTAGGTGAAAAATTCATCAGCCTAAGATTTTCATCTTAGGTGAAAGTTTCAACAGACTAAGATTTTTACGTTTATCTTAGGTGAAAAATTCATCAGACTAATATTTTTCATCTTAGGTGAAAGTTTCAACAGACTAAGATTTTTACCTTTATCTTAGGTGAAAAATTCGTCAGACTAAGATTTTTTATCTTAGGTGAAAGTTTCAATAGACTAAGATTTTGACACCATGGCCAGACTAGCTTTGTTCCTGTTACGTACAAAGAAATATTTGTCAGTTTTAAAAAGGGTGGTCGGTTGTGACCTTCTTGCTGGGGATGATTTCCTCCTTCCTTTAACACTTTGTGTTATCTTCTTTCTTCCTCAAATGTGTACCTGACTTCAACAAAGTAAAAAGGCAACGCCTCCGTTCTATGGGCGGGCTCCTGATTTTAACAATTTAACAAAAAGTAACGCCTCCGTTCTACGGGCGGGCTCCCGATTTCAACAACTTAAAAACTGAATTGTGTTGCCATTGTTTCTCTTTGTAACCATTTCCTTCTTACTTGGATTATCTTTCTTCCAGAACTACTTCCCTCAAACTCGTGTCGTCTTCCCTCGGATGTTGGGGATAACACTGTTGGGGAATTATTTACTTACCTGCTGGGAAAATCTGTTGGGGGAATCTCCTTGCTTCCCATTCGTCTTTTTATTTTTTTCTCTTTTTTTATTATTATTTTTTTTTCAAAACTACTTTTTTCAAATTTTCTCTCAACACTACTGGGGATAAAAATGTTATCAGCTGGGGACAACACTGTTGAGGATAACACTACTGGGGGAATTTTCCTTCCTTCAAAATTGGTGCTTCATTCTTCTGGAAGCTGCCAGGGATGACACTGGCTTCTTGCATTTCTGAACACAAGTTTCATCATTTTTGTTCTGTCCGCTAGGGATACAACTCCTTTCATTGAAACTTGTTATTTTCTTTCTTTCCACACTGCTGGGGATAATACAGGTTCAAGGACCACTTCCCTTAAAACTGGTGTTATCTTTCTTCTTACCCAAATGGATACCTGTCTTCTAGAAAATTTTCCAAATGAAAGGAAAATTTTCTGCCCTAGTTTGATAATCTTCCTTGTGGCATGCCTTTCCGCCATCAACGCCATTTCATTTTCTAGCTTTAAATCAAAGAAATTTGTTAGTTTAAAACGCGGTGGTTGGTTGTGATGCTCTTGCTGGGGATGGTTCTCCTTTTCTCCTTCCCTGCTCTGCGTTTCATTATCAAGGCTTGCTGGGGATGTAATTATTTGCTGGGGATGATATTCCTGCTGGGGATAGTTTTTCCCTTTCTTGCTTCCCCGCCCTCCTTGACGAATCTTTATTCACAAGCCTTTCCCCGTCGTTTTCCACTGGAATCTTGACAACCCAAATTCCTATGACAGTGACCCTGCTTGAGGATCTTGCATGTTTTACTGATGAACCATTTTCTTCGTTTATCCGTGTCATTGAAAATACCTTGTCTGCAGGGGATATCCTTCTTCTTTTATGGCATAGCTAGGGAACAGGCATTTCCCTGACCTTTGAGTATCATTGGCCTTAGCCTTGGTTTTGAGGTCATTAACCTTCACTTTTTAATGGAGATATCCTCCTTGACACTGATCCATCCCTTTGTCAATATCCTCTTGCTGGGGAATATTCTTCTGGACACTGGCCTTGCGCTTGTTCCCTCCTGACTTATACCACTTGGGTGTACCAATCAGATTCCTTCTTGCATAATTGGAAAGCTTGATGGCAAATGTTGAAGTCATTTCTAACTTATTCTGACCAAACAGACTCTACTGGGGAATTTTTTGATGAAAGAAGAAAGATAAAAGGAAACAAAAATAGAAGACAAAGAAAAAAAATGACTCTCTAACAAGAGAAACTATAAAATAAAACCCTATCAAACATGGATACCGACTCTAATGGTCATGGCATGCACATATGGCCTATCCTTCGTCGTCAATCGTCTTTCAAGCTCTTCGTTTGGTGATTCCTCATCTGATTCTCACCCTTATTTGACTTGTAGTGCCCTAA
>MU757861.1:111843-135712 GCA_026770625.1 Nicotiana glauca
CGTTTGGTGAGGGAGATGGCGGACGAAGCAGACTGTTTTTGGAGCTGGTTGTGCGATTTTTTCCTCCTGAAGAAGATGGATGAATAGTGTGTTTTTCTCCAAAACGTGAGCTTTCTCTCAATTGTCTTCCCCTCTCCCAATCTCCAAAACGTGAGCTTTTAAAAAGAATATCAGAGTAAAGTGCGAGCCCCCTTCCGTAAATTCTTGCACAATTTGAGCAAAAGGTGTCTCCCATGTGTGCGGGGTGGGTTCGGATTATTATGGGCTAGGTCCGAAAATTAGGCATAAAAACGGGTAGTTTGAACCCGAATATTATTCTTTGCCCGGAACCAAGAATAAGAACACGATGTTATTTAATTAATCCTACGTAGAAAAATAACTATTAAAATAAGACTCACAATTGAAACAAAACTATTTTTATATTTTTTCAAGATTAAAGTAACTACAAAATATTAATGAAACTATTTGTTTTTTTTTTTGTAATTTTCGTTTTTATATAAAGATAAAAATATAAAGTACTATTTTTATATTTTTAAAAGATTAAAATGACTATAAAATATTAATGAAACTATTTTTTGTAATTTTTGAAATTATTTAAAGATAAAAATAAGGTGTTATTTTTGTATTTTTCAAGTTTATGGGAAATGCATAAACTAAAATTTATATATCCTTTTTTTTAATTTTTTTTAATTTTTTTTTTCATTTTGTGACGAAATAAAGTAAAAGGGTCAAAATTAGCTGAAATAGCTATATTAGACCTAACTAAATATTTTACACTAAAAATATGAAAAATCTCGGGGAGGGTCAAAAATCACACGTCTACAATTGATATTTTTCGTTAAGGTCCCGGGGGCCTCGGGGTGATTCCTGATGGTTAACGGGAAGTTTTGGTTTGATAACTTAAGAAAATTGCAGCTGTTTCTGGTATTTACCCTTCTGCGGAAATGGGACCGCAGAAGCGGTACCACAGAAGCGGTACCCCAGAAGCGGATTGGCTGACCACATATGCGGAGTCGCAGATGCGACAAAGCGACTGTAGATGCGGAGTTTGGAGATTTTAAAGGGAGCCGCAAATGCGAAGCTCGATCTGCAGAACCGGAGGCCGCATAAGCGGATTGCTGCCCGCAGAAGCGGTTAATTCCGCAGAAGTGTCAGCTTGACCGCAAAAGCGGGTGGCGCATATGCGGCTAAGGAGCCGCAGATGTGGAAATGACTGGTAAGTGATATTTAATTTCCCCTTCGCGAATTTTTAAAGGGTTTCATATTTTTCATTTAGGACTTGGAAAATTTAGGCGATTTGGAAAAGGGGAATCAAGGGAATTCTTTGAGGTAAGGATTTTTGAATCCAAAACATGATTTTATGGTATAAATACATGGATTACAGCTGAAAACTCAAGGAATTAATTGGCAAAAATGGTGATTAGGGCTTGAAACTTAAGAGAGTTAAAATGGGAATTTGAGGGGTCATTTGGACTCCGATTTTGGTATTCTTTCTATGTATGGACTCGTGGCGAGACAAGGAATAAATTGATGTAAAATTTTTTGATTTCTAAGAAGTGGGCCCGGGGATCGGGTTTTGCTAATTTCGAGATTTTTGCTATTTTTCGATTGTTTTTGATTGGGTATTGCCCATTGGCATATTGTGATGTATTCGCAATGATTTTGGATAGATTCGACGCGCGTGGAGGCCGGTTTGAGGGGCAAAGGCGTCGCGAGCTAGAGAATTCGCCGGTTCAAGGTGAGTAATGATTGTAAATGACATCCTGAGCATTTAAAACCCCGGATTTGCACATAGTAGTGCTATATTGAGGTGACTTGCACGCCGAGTAGCGAGCGTGGGGTAGAGCACCATTGGGGATTGTGACTGTGTTTGTCCCGATTGACGAATTTACTGCGTATTTGAGTGGAATTACTTGTTATCATCATAATCTGGGTTGATTGCCATATTTGGGCTTCATGCCAGGTATTTGAACCCTTCGGGGATTGTTGTTGATAATTCTTTACTGTTTCAATTACATATTTGAACTAAGTCATGTGTTTTCCAATGTTTTGAAAATCAGCCAAGTTTACTATACCTTAAGCACTCGAAATGATATTTCTAAATATATTTTAGCGCTGAGCATCATGCTTTATTGTTGCCCGAGCGGCTTATGTGATTTTGTTGACTGATTAAAGCCGAGGTCTTGTATTGTGAGGAGACCATTAGATCGGAATGAACGCCGCAACAGTGTTATGCTGATATTGATATAAGGCCGAGGGCCTAGATTTGATGCCACAAGATGGCTTGATATTGTGCTTGGGCCGTAAGGGGCCCCTCTGCACAACCCTAGTGGGCGCCGTCGACGCTAAATGGAGCGGGCTGCACGCTGCAGCGGTACCGGTACTATTTGACGTGCTTGCATTATCTTATTTGTCTGTTATTATATGTTGTTTGGTGCTACTTCTTGCATTATAGACTTGATACTCTGGCATTCCTTGATAACTGAGTGTTGTGCCCGTGGGTCAAAAATTCTATGCTTATCTGCACTATTTGTTTTTGGCATTCATTTGCGTTACCGCTGTAAAGATCATTTTCAAAAGAGGTTTTAAACTGAGCTAAGATATTTCTAAAGTTTTTACAGCTTCACTGCTTTCTCTCAAAGGGTTTTTCACTACTCTTACATAGCATGATTGTTTGCTTTACATGATTTCTTACTGCTCAGTTGTTATTTACCCTTATTACTCACTGAGTTGGATTACTCACTTTACTCCCTGGACCTTGCGTGTAGATGCAGGTAAATTTTGTTCACCCGGTAGCGCATTTTGGCTGATCAGAGGCAGAGCTATAGAAGTAGCGACGTGACTGTCTGCGTTCGCAGCACCATTTTTCTCTCTTTTGGTTCATTATTCAGGCTTTGTATATTTTTGGTCTTGTAGTTGTATTTTTACTATGATAGATGCTCGTGAGTTGTGACACCCCAGTTTGGGCTATGTTTGGGTTTTATGCTGTACTTATTAAAGAGATTTTTTTGATAGACTGTGGTTATTTAATCATATTAAAGCTTCTTATTAATGTCAACTATCCTAAAAGATAAGTGGGGTTAGTTGGCTGGCCTTGTCTTCACGAGAGGCACCATCACGACCAGTGCGGGATTTGGGTAGTGACAATTACTCCCTACACCATGTGTGCAGATACATGTATTCCAGAGTTGTACATTGAGTTACTGCTGCTATTCAGATCTCACCGGAGTCATCGAGGTAGCTGCATGGCATCCGCAGACCCGATTTATTTCTCTATCCTCTTTACCTTCAATATTTTAGACTATCTTCTGTTTAGGCTGTTTCGCAGACTTGTATTAGAGGTTGTTGACTCGTGACACCAGATCAGTGGGATTTGTAGTTATATTTCTTGATTTCCACACATTTTATCTGCTGTTACACATGTATAATCATGTTAATTTGGTAACTAAACTCTGTTAACTAGTAATGAACTCTATATGAGGGATTGAGAGTGTTGAATTGGTCGGGCTTGCCTAGCATTATGCTGGGCGCCATCACGACCGGGGTTGGGGTCGTGACAAGTTGGTATCAAAACCTAGGTTACTAGGTCTCGCAAGTTATGAGCCGGTTTAATAGAGTCTCGCTGAGCGGTACCAGGACGCCTGTATTTCTCCTCGAGAGGATGCAGAACCTTTAGGATATTCCACATTCTTGAAATTCTTATCGTGCGAACCTCTTTATCCGAATACTAAACTTCTCTTTATTCTATTCTCTCACAAATGGTGAGGACACGAGCTACCGGACGTGCCGGGTGACCACCAGTGCCACCTACTGAGACCACCAGAGGCCGTGGATGCGGTCGTGGTCATGGCCGTGGTAGAGCAGCGAGGGAAACATCGATTAATCCACCAGCTGCCCCAGTTCTGGATTAGGCTCCAACAGTACCAGCCCAGGCACCGGTTGTGCCTATAGTGATTCCTGGCCTTAAGGAGACATTAAATCAGTTCTTGACAGTGTGCACGGGACTGGCTCATGTGGTTTTAGCCACCACAGCAGCAACAACTACTTCGCCGGTCGGGGGAGGAAATCAAACCCCCGCTTGTTGCACACCTGTGCAGAGATTGTAGGGATTACAGAATCCAGAGGCACATCCAGCTCAGCCAGTGGTATCAGTTCAGGAGTTCAGTGTTCCAGTTATGCCCGAGGATGAGCAGCGTCGCCTCGAGAGGTTTGGTAGACTCCAGCCTCCGACATTTAATGGTTCTGAGAGTGAGGATGCCCAGGGTTTTCTTGACAGGTGTCAGTGTATGCTCCGTACAGTGGGGATCCTTGAGTCCAGTGTTGTGGCTTTTACTACTTTTCAGTTTACTGGAGCTGCCTTCACTTGGTGGGAGACGTATGAGCGGCGTAGGCCGACTGGTGCAGCACCTTTGACTTGGCAGGACTTTTTGATACACTCAAATTGCACTTTTATAAATTGTGTAAGGCGATCGATGTCAAATATAATAACCCAACAAGGTTGGGGTCGAATCCCACAGGGAATAGGTGTGATAAGGTTACTAGAATAGTGTGTTGCCCGACTAAAGTGGTAATTCTATCTGGTTAATAGTAACAGGAGTGCGGATTAATAGTGACAAGAGTATGAATTTAGTTTGTTTTTAAGTGATAACTAACTGGAATATTGAATAGGTAATTAATAAGATTAATGAAACCAAGGTTGTGTCCCTTTTAATGAAATATAATGCTATCGGTGTTAAAATGATATATTTCTAATGGTCGGTCTTTTTGATATGCAATTGATGTCTAAGCAACTACCCAATATTTCCTAATAGTTGGATAATATTTCCTCTTTATAATTTTCCCAAATGTAAAAGAGTTGCAATTAATAACAATCAATATATGCCAAATAAAACCCACTTATCCCTAAGCGATTTTATTAAACAAGGTTTAAAGCCTTGAGACTTTGATATTTATTTCTACCAAATTCTAACCCACTTTCCCAAGCAAAGTAGAATTTAATGGCACTTGTAAATGTTTGTAGCCACCAACAATAAATGAAGTATGAGAAATAAATAAATATCAACCAACCATTATATATATATTCAATGTTAAACACCCATTAATATAACACCCATTTAGGGTCCATAACCTCCGTATTTAAAATTAGCCACTCATGCTACAATACAAAATCCAAAGAGTATTTAATGTCATAAAAGCTTACAAAGTAGAGAATCTTCACCCAAAAGCTTCCAAAAGTGAGGAATATTAATGTCTTGTAATGTAGTGCAAAGACTAGACAAGATGAGCCCACAAAGACATCATAAAACTATTTATAGTAGGCTCAAAATCGGGACAGAAAGCGGAGAAAAATACCCTTTCAGGTCTGATATGTGACCGCATTTGTGTCGCAGAGCACGTATGCGGTCCGCATCTTGATCTTCCTCACCGCAGAATTGAACCCTAGTTGATAGGTCTTCATCGCATTATAGTTGTGCGGATCGCATTGTAGAAATGCGATCGCATTTTGCGTCGCATTTTCATCATTCAATAACCTTCATGGTTGGTTTGCGGTTGACTCTGCGGCTCGCATGTTGGTTCTGCGGTCGCATAGTGGACCGCATTCTTGACTTGAAATTTAGCCTAGAACTCTGTTTGTGTCTGCGATTTGGCGTCCACTCTGCGGCTCACATGTCTGATCTGCGATTGCATAGTGAGCCGCAGACCAACTTTCTTGCTATATTTTGCTCTTTTCTTGTCTTTTTTTCTTCCATTACCATGTTCTTGGATCCTCAGTCTTTATGCACTGTAGAAACAACAAAACAACATAAGTAACAGAGATAATTGCATTAAAACAAGCTAAAATATAAGTAATTAGTATTGAAATGTACCGAAATTCTCCGGCACATCAACACCCCCAACTTAAACTCTTGCTTGTCCTCAAGCAACTAAAACAGACTTAGCCTATTCTAGACTTTATTTACAAAACATGAAACGATAATGACTACGGGAGGTGTTCAATGCTAATACTTCAAGCATGCATTTACAGTTGTTTTACCCTTCCTGAACTGATAATATATACACGGAAAACTAGTCAACTTGTGAACCCTTGGCCTCAGACATTGCGACACAATGTTACCCTCAAGTGAGCGCAATTTCCTTTTACTCAAAAGCCTAACATTTGTTTAACTCCACAGTTCATGTACCCTCACTAGAAAGAAGGTACCAAAATCACAATATTTACAAGGACAACAAAAAGGGACATTTTACAAATACACTCACTCTCAGAAAGAAATTCAAGTGCTACAATATTTCATACCATAAGCTTGCCCTTATTTCAATTCATCGCTTATTCAAGAGTGTTCCATTGGAGGTCCCATAAGGACTTTTTTTAGCTTGTAATGTAGGTTTCGGGTAAGGCTGGATGAACATCTGGGTACAAGTTACTTCACCCTCCTTGAACACTACTCACATTGTTTCATTCGTATGCACTTTGCTTCTTTTCAAACCCCCATAGCTTCACTTTCATCTAGGTTCCAATATAGAACAACCTTACATACCTCTTCTAATTGTTATTCAACGCTCCATACTTTATATACATCTACATGTTTTCTATTTTTTTTTGTACACAAATCTTTCTCTTTTTTTGAAGCTTGAATAATCTAAAACAAATACTTTTGAGGCATGTGGTCCAAACTCAACGTACAACCTTACCAACCTCCACTATAACACAACCCCCAACTTAGGCTTTTAGCCTCATTATCAATGTTCAAGGAAAGACAGGTTCAAGAGAGGGGATTATTTTACAAAAAGGGAAAGGTTTGTAATGAGTTGGCAAAGAAAAGGCTTAAAGGCTCAAATTGGGTACTACTGATATTATTTAAGTACAGGTCGGCTTGAAAGGCTACAGAGGTTTAGCAATTAAGACAACGGATGCCTAAGATCGTCCCTCCAACCAAACATACTATCATTAGCATTGAAAGACCAACTGGGCAAGTTCTGGATGATAGAAGTACACACAAGAATTATATACACACATGGAACTCACACTTACATTGCACATGAACTATTTCACTCGCATAGTTTGACGCTTTCGAGTCAACACTTGGCACTCAACGTCTTCATCATAGGTACATATTCACACAGTTGATCTTTTTTTTATAAACATGCGGAAGGGTATATGCTATGTACAGACACACATGCTTGATACTAGGCAATTACACCAAACCAGTCAATATGATTCATCCTACTCTTGTGGTTCTACTATTACACCCTTGGAAAAAGAACCGGGGGAAGAAAAACCAAGGGGAATTGACTACTAATTGCTATTTATGGACACTACTATGAACACAAAGCACTTATGAACACAAAACAAACACTACTATTAGAATATACACATTTCATAACACAACTTATGTACCAAAGTCATACTAATATATACAGAACACAAAATAATCATAAGTACAAGAGTTTGCAATTTCCAATATCACAAAAATATACAAATATCTACAATGCTACCCTCCACCCCAACTAAAAAGCATGCATTGTCCCTAATGCATAAAAATAAATAGATGAGTTTGAGGGGGGGGGGGGCTCCCAAGGGCACACTAAGTGCTATGGGAGTCAGTAGCTGGCTGAGTCCTGGATGGGTCACCCTCGGATGTGGTAGCTGGGACCAATGGCAGTACGGTCTGAGATATGACCTCCTCTGATAGAATTGTGTCTTCAGGTTGGCTCATAGCAGAAATAGGTACTGGAGCTGGAGCTGGAGCTAGTGCTGGAGCTAGAGCTGGTGGCGGAGCCTGAGAGCTGCTGGACCCACCCACTAATGATGGGGTCGCTAAAGGAGCTGTAGGAGTAGCCATGTCTACTACGAACCGCTGGATTGCTGTCTGCATATCTTCCTATTCCATCTCTACAACAATAGCCTCCTCAATAACAGCATCCTCGACAAAGGCATCCGCGATCTGCTTCCCTTTATCTCGAGGACCATCACCGCTGGAATACCTCGAACTTTCCTCATCCTCGTTATATATATATAATTTTTTTGTTTTGTTTTGTTTTAAGCGAGTGAGAGACATACCTTGTTCATTATGCGGTGGAAGGGACACCGTATAACACACAATGCGACCGCATATGTGTTATGCGGTGAAGTCAAGGACCAAGCTGAGAGGAGGCCAATGCGGTTCAAATTGCGGTCGCATAGGTTAAATGCGGACCGCATAATGCACCACCACACCGCATTTACGACCTCCATTTTAACCAAACGTTCTGCTCAGGTTTGCGGTCAGAATGAGGTCCACATTGTGATAATGCGACCGCATCTGTGCGACATACTTCACCTGTTGGTTTTTCTTCCCCTTTTCTGCATCCTTATCACGTAGTGAGATCTTTTGAACCCCGTGCACTCTAACACACACTTTAAATTTCTCAAACAAATCTATATAAAAAAAATTGAAAAATTCAAAGAACAAAAGCGTGTTACCACACATGGGTTGCCTCCCATGATGCGCTTGATTTAACGTCGCGGCATGACGAAGGTGATGTTCCTTTGATTTCATTCAATGGTCAGGCATGGACTATCTTTGAGAGCCAGCTTCTCCACCAAATGTTTTTCTCCATCAGTGCCCAAGTAATGCTTGATGTGTTGGCCATTTACCTTGAATGTCCGGGACCCATCTGTTGATTCTAATTCCACCGCTCCATAAGGGGATACATTTACCATCTTGAATGGGCCAGATCATTTTCATTTGAGCTTGCCCGGAAACAATTTGAGCCTCGAATTAAAGAGCAAGACCAAATCACCCGCTTTGAACTCTCTTTTCAAGATCTTCTTGTTATGGACAAACTTCATCCGTTCTTTGTAAACATCTGCACTTTCAAAAGCATGAAACCGGAATTCCTCTATTTCATTGAGTTGTTTTAACATCAAATTTGCAGCTTCAGCCCAGTCTAAGTTCAGCCTTTTCAATGCCCACATCGCTTTGTGTTCCAACTCCACGGGTAGATGACATGCTTCACCAAAGAATAACCGATAAGGAGAAGTACCAGTGGGAGTCTTGTATGCCGTGCGGTATGCCCACAATTCATCATCTATCTTCCTTGACCAGTCGGTCCTATTAGCGTTAACAGTTTTAACTAGAATGCTCTTGATCTCCCGGTTGGAAACCTCAACTTGACCACTTGACTGTGGATGATAAGGTATGGCCACCTTGTGTTTGGTGCCATACTTCTCAAGTATCCCCAAGAAAGCCTTGTTACAAAAATGAGATCCACTATCACTAAGAATGACTCTAGGAGTGCCAAACTGAGTGAATATGTTTTTCTTCAAGAACGCGGTCACACTCCTTGCCTCATTGTTTGGTAAGGCAACTGCTTCAACCCATTTGGACACGTAGTCCACACCTACCAAGATATATTTCATCCCTCAAGAACTTACAAAGGGACCTATGAAGTCGATTCCACACACGTCGAAGATCTCTATCTCCATAACAAAGTTTATTGGCATTTCATGCCTCTTGGAGATTGAACCTTGTCGTTGATATTTCTCACAAGCCTTGACCATTTGATTGGAGTCATGATAGATGGAAGGCTAGTAATAACCACATTAAAGAACCTTAGCCGTTGTCCGATTTCCCCATGATGTCCCCCAGCCGGTGAGTCAAGGCATGCCTTGAGAATTGGCATAACCTCTTCTTCTGGAAAACACATTCGGATGATGTTGTCGGCATAAACACGGAACAAGTATGGATCTTCCCAATAATATTGTCAACAATCTCTCAAGAACTTCATCTTTTGATAAGACTCCAACCCCTCCGGAATAAGATCACTCACCAAATAGTTAGCAATGTCGGCATACCATGGAGCAAAAGTGTTAGATAGTGCCAATATATGTTCATCCGGGAATGCATCATTGATTTCAAGCTCTTCCTTTGGTCTCCCTGCCTCCTCAAGTCTTGACAATTGATCCACCACTTGATTTTGAGTTCCCTTGCGATCCTTGACTTCAAAGTCAAATTCTTGCAACAACAAGACCCATCAAATTAACCGAGACTTTGCATCCTTATTTGCCATGAGATAGAGGAGAGCTGCATGATCTGTGTACACCACCACCTTGGATCCCAATAAATTGGCTCAGAACTTCTCAAAGGCATAAATAATGGCAAGAAGCTCTTTCTCAGTGACAGTGTAATTCATTTGTGCCCCATTGAGTGTTTTGCTTGCATAGTAGACCGGATGAAGTAATTTGTTGTGACGTTGGCCAAGCATTGCTCCAATAGCTACACCAGTAGCGTCACACATGAGCTCTAAAGGAAGAGTCCAATCGGGCGTGACAATAATAGGTTTCATGGTGAGCCTTAGTTTTAATTCATCAAAAGCATTGAGGCATTTTTCATCAAACACAAATTTGGCGTCCTTCTCAAGGAGTTTACACATAGGATTTGCAATCTTGGATAAATCCTTGATGAACCGCCTATACAATCCGCCATGCCCCAAGAAACTTCGAACACCTTTTAACGAAGTAGGTGGAGGAAGCTTGGAAATAATCTCGATCTTAGCCCGGTCAACCTCAATGCCATGGTTTGAAATTTTATGCCCCAATAAGATGCCTTCATCTACCATGAAATGTCATTTCTCCCAATTTAGCACAAGGTTGGTCTCCTCACATCTCTTAAGCATTTGTCTAAGATTGTTAAGACAATTCTCAAAAGAATCACTTACTGCCGAGAAGTCATCCATGAACCTCTAGAAAATCCTCCACCATATCAGAGAAAATGGACATCATGCACCTTTGAAAAGTAGCCAGAGCATTGCACAAACGAAATAGCATCCGACTAAAGGCAAAAGTTCCATAGGGATAGGTGAATGTTGTTTTCTCTTGATCATCCAATGCGATGTTGACTTGCTTGTAGCTGGAATATCCGCCAAGGAAACAATAGAATGACCTCCCCGCTAGCCAATCAAGCATTTGATCAATAAAATTCATATGGAAATGGTCTTTGCATGTTGAACTATTGAGATTTCGTTAATCCACGCATACCCTCAAACCGGTCACCGTTCTTGTTGGGATGATCTCATTTTTATCATTTTCAATTACGATCATGCCCCCCTTTTCATCACACATTGCACCGGGCTTACCTAAGAACTATCGGCAATAGGGTAAACCACCCCTGCATCCAACCACTTGATGATTTACTTCTTTACCACCTCTTGCATTGACGGATTCAACCGTCGTTGATGCTCCGCACTTGGTTTTGTGTCACTCTCAAATTGGATCTTGTGTTCGCACATTCCTGCAGGAATTCCTCGGATGTCCGCAATATTCCATCTAATGGCGTTCCTATGATCCTTCAAGACTTCGAACAATTGATCTACCTGCACATCATTCAACAAAGACAAAACAATTACGGGTAAAGTATCATTAGAGCCAAAAAATTTATACAATAGGTGCAAAGGGAGTGGTTTGAGCACTAGTTGCGGTGTCTCAATGATTGATGGCTTTGCGGGGGGTGTGGCTCGATTCTCCAAGTCAAGAGAAAGCTTTTCCGGAGTATATGTGTAGATCCAAGACCCTCCAATGCATTTACTGACTCCATGTACCCATCCATGTTTTCACCATCAAAATTTACCAAGATAGCCGCCAATGCCTCACCAAGGCATTGTTCTTCTATTTTCAATTTGACGGCATCTTCCACCTCATGAATAACATCTATCACTGAAATGCTCTCATACTAATAGGGCAACTTCATACCCTTGATTGCTTGAAATGTGACTTCTTCATCGTTCACCCGAAATTTAATTTCGTTCCGCTCTGAATCTATGAATGCACTTCCCGTGGCTAGGAATTGTCTCCCCAAAATGATAGGGATTTCTTTATCAACGGCATAATCAAGAATTACGAAGTCGGTAGGCAAATGGAATTCTCCAACTTTCACAATCACATTATCAATAATTCCTACCGATCGCTTAATGGAATGATCGGCCATTTGTAATCTCATGCTTGTTGGACTTGGCATGCCTAATCCCGCTTGCTTATAAATGGCAAGTGGCATCAAGTTGATGCTAGCCCCATTGTCACAAAGGGCTCTTGCAAATTCACGCGCCCTGATAGTACATGGAATAGTAAAATCTCTCGGGTCTTCATTCTTTTGGATCAGAGTTGTGGCAATAATAGAGCTAACCCGGTGAGTCATGTTTACCACCTCATGCTTTGTGGTCTTCTTCTTTGTGATCAAATATTTTAAATATTTTGCAAACTCCAACATCTCTTGAAACACTTCCACAAAAGGAATATTCACCGTTAATTGCTTGAGGATGTTGTCGATTTTTTCAAGTTTACATTCATCAGTATTTCATGCGTGCCTTTGAGGAAATGGGGGAGGAGGGCTAGGAATAGGTGGAAGAGCTTTTGGTGTCTCTTTCACTTCTTCCTTCACCTCTTCACGATTTTCTTTTTGCACTTTCACTTCTTCCGGAATCTTTTCAACCTCGACAACATTTGGCTCTTCAACCTCAAGCCTTTGTTCGAACTCTTCTTCTTCAACCATTCGTTCACCCTCATCGTTTAGCACTTTCCCACTCCTAGTAGTGATCGCCATAATGTGAGAAGTTAGACCACTCCCACTACCTCTTGGATTTGCAACCGTGTCACTAGGGAGTGTTCCTTTTTGCTTTGGATTTTGCTCTTTGAAGAGGTCTCTCATTTGCATCTCTAATTTTTGGATGGAGGCGGTATGAGATCCTATAACCTCGGTCATGTTCCTCATGGAAGCATCGGATTTTTCTTGATTTTGCAACACCCGCTCAAGCATAACTTCCAACTTCGATTCACTAGAAGACCCTTGGTTCGAATATTGACACTTTGGAGGAACATAAGGGTTTGAACTCTGGTTAGAAAAGTTATTATTGTTGCTCCAATTCCCTTTGTTTGAGCCACCTTGGTCATGTCTCCATTGTTGGTTGCCTTGCCCTTGCGGGTTTGGCCTCCATTGACTTTGTTGCCCTTGACCCTGATAATGTTGTCTTTGATACCCTCCTTGAGGGTTGTTGATGTAGTTGGCTTCTTCAAACTCTTCATTGGAGATGGGTTGCACATCCTCGACTACATTCACCTTTTTTGTTTGATTTTCTGTGAACATTTTTGTCAACACATTTACATTCGTAGCCAACCCTACAATCATTTGGCCCCTCTCTTGATTCTCCTTGATCAAGTTAGTCAAGAGAGGAGAACCATATGCAACCCCACCTGAGGTGTCCTCGGAATGCCACGCTTGATTGTGCTGTGCCATTTTGTCAAGGATTTGTGTCACCTTTGTGAATGATTTATCCACAAAGGATCCGTCAGCTGCCTTTTTGGCTATAGCTTGGTTCATAGGATCCAAACCCATATAGAATTTTTCCAATAGCATAGAATCCGGGAAACCATGGTTTGGAGACCTCACCAAATATAATTTGAAACGGTCCCATGCCTCATGCAACTGTTCTCCCTGTGTTTTCTTGAAGAAGAAGATTTTATCCCGCAGCTCAAACTTTTTACTTTGCGGGAACCACTTAGATGGGAATGCACGGACAAGTTCGGGCCAATAATGGATAGAGTTTGGTGGTAGATTCTGGAGCCATCTCC
This sequence comes from Nicotiana glauca, assembly GCA_026770625.1. Classification (NCBI taxonomy): domain Eukaryota; kingdom Viridiplantae; phylum Streptophyta; class Magnoliopsida; order Solanales; family Solanaceae; genus Nicotiana; species Nicotiana glauca. Next base: position 125,444 of record MU757861.1, read on the forward strand.
TTGCATCCCCAGCAAAAGAATACTTGAAGCATCTCAACCTTAAGGCATCATCAGAGACATGATTCTGCTTGTGCATTGCACACACACCCAAAAGGTTTCTAAGGTGCTGTGTTAGATCATCATCGGTGGAATTTCTAAAGAACCCCTCAGCTTTGAGCATAAGGATTAAACCGTGTTCCACTTTGAACATTCCAGCACCTGCAGCCAGAGGTACAATAGCATTTGTATCCTCAATGTACTCTTCGATGTATGCAAAAGGGTTTTATCCCAGATCTACCTCTACGTCATCACCAGAATCAGACATGTTTTCCTATCAACACCAAACAAAACAAGCAAAGTTTGATAGAATAGAATCAGACATACAGTAACGCACACACTAGTTAGTAATTTCAAAACCGTATTCACCGGCAACGGCACCAAAATTTGATATTCTCAAATTACATTCTTATAAATTGTGTAAGGCGGTCGATGTAAAATATAATAACCCAACAAGGTTGGGGTCGAATCCCACAGGGAATAGGTGTGAAAAGGTTACTAGAATAGTGTGTTGCCCGACTATCCAGTTAATATTAACAGGAGTGCGGATTAATAGTGACAAAAGTATGCATTTAGTTTGTTTTGAAGTGGTAACTAACTGGAATATTGAATAGGTAATTAATAAGATTAATGAAACCAAGGTTGTGTTCCCTTTAATGAAATGTAATTCTATCGGTGTTAATATGATATATTTCTAATGGTCGGTCCTTTTGATATGCAATTGATGTCTAAGGAACTACCCAATATTTCCCAATAGTTGGATAGTATTTCCTCTTTATAATTTTCCCAAATGTAAAAGAGTTGCAATTAATAACAATCAATATATGCCAAATAAAACCCACTTATCCCTAAGCGATTTTATTAAACGAGGTTTAAAGCCTTGAGTCTTTGATATTTACTTCTACCAAATTCTAACCCACTTTCCCAAGCAAAGTAGAATTTAATGGCACTTGTTCATGTTTGCAACCACAAACAATAAATAAAGTATGAGAAATAAATAAATATCAACCAACCATTATATATATATTCAATGTTAAACACCCATTAACATAACACCCATTTAGGGTCCACAACCTTAGTATTTAAAATTAGCCACTCATACTTCAATACAAAATCCAAAGAGTATTTAATGCCATAAAAGCTTACAAAGTAGAGAATCTTCACCCAAAAGCTTCCAAAAGTGAGGAATATCAATCTCTTGGAATGTAGTGCAAAGACTAGAAAAGATGAGCCCACAAAGACATCATAAAACTAGTTATAATGGGCTCAAAATTGGGACAGAAAGCGGATAAAAATGCCCTTTCAGGTCTGATATGCGACCGCATTCATGTCGCTGAGCACGTATGCGGTCCGTATCTCGATCTTCCTCACATGGAACCCTAGTTGACAGGTCTTTATCGCATTCTAGTTGTGCGGATCACATTGCAGAAATGCGATCGTAGTTTGTGTTGCATTTTCATCATTTAGTGACCTTCATAGTTGGTTTGTGGTTGACTCTGCAGCTCACATGTTGGCTCTGCGGTCGCATAGTGCACCGCATTCTTGACTTGAAATTTAGCCCGAAACTCTATTTGTCTGCGATTTTGCGTCCACTCTGCGGCTCGCATGTCTGATCTGTGATCGCATAGTGATTCGCAGACCAGCTTTCTTGCTATATTTTGCTCTTTTCTTGTCTTTTTTTCTTCCATTTCCATGTTCTTGGATAATCAGTCTTTATGCACTATAGAAAAAACAAAACTACATAAGTAACCGAGATTATTGCAATAAAACAAGCTAAAATCTAAGAAATTAGTATTGAAATGTGCCGAAATTCTATGGCACCTCAGTTCTCCACTCTTTTCTTGGAGAAGTATGTACCTGTCATGCCCCAAACTCGAGGGACGTGACCGGCGCTCGACCGGGTATCCCCAATCAAGCGGACCTGGGTGCCTTTCCTATCCCACGTATTACCCCACATCTGCCATTGCTTATTAGCCAAGTGAAATGACCATACGATTAATTTAGAACACCAATTCATTTTAAAACATAAATAAGGTACATGGTTACTAGCGTAGTTTACATTTTACATTGCCCCTATATACAAAATACATATTACATAAGTTCATGACCCACGTTTCCTGTCTACGGAGCCTCTACAGATGAAAGAAGTTACTACAATATTTGCCGGTAACAAGGCTCCGGCTATACCTTTTACAACATCAAAATAAAACTACGGAAACAAGCGGCCCGAGCCACGTAGGGCACCGAGAGGAATGGGGCTCACAAAAACAACTGACGGAAGACGAAGAGGGAGCTACGATCGGTGGGCTGGAGTACCTGCTGCAGATCTACCTACAATCATGACACGAATGTAGCGTCCCCGGCAAAAGGTACGTCAGTACACTGGAATTGTACTGGTATGTATGAACAAACTTTGCGCCAAGTAAACTCAAGCCATAGACAAGTAAGTAACGGTAACAAAAACAACAATCAAATCCTTAAAGAAAGAACAATCAAGCCAAACAAGTTTTTCAAACTCTCCCGTTTTCCCTTCCACATTTCCACATCAATAGATTTCACATTTTTGCTCATATTTTCATTTCAATAGTGATTTCGATCACTTTCCACCCTTATTACCTCGGCCACCCTTATCACCACAACCCGTACCTTATTACTTCATGTTGCAGCGCGCAACCCGATACCACCGTACAATTTCAATTCACAAACAATCACAACAACAACAATGAAAAATTCACAAGGATCACAGCAACACTTCTTAAGGAGTAGTAACAATAATTTACAAGTGTTTCCATAACCGTCAATGCTATTTCCATCATATTCCACAATTCACAAGTGTTTCACGTTAAAACAATACTTGCCCACTATGAGCCATAGATGTTAATATCACAATTATTCCCGTTGCATCACTTACAATTTCCTTACGTCATTTGTTTTCTCATCTAATACCACATATCATAATCACAACCATGCAAATCACACAAGTTTCACTATTTACCTACGTGGATGTCACGTACCAAACATTTGAACACCAACAAGGCGATTTTACAAGGTCAAGGTTAGCCATACATACCTGGAGCCGAATCCCCTTTTAATTTCTACTTCCAACTTCACCAAAAGCCTAGCAACGTCAATCTAGTGCACAAATTAATACATATTTCTTAGAATCAAAGTTCACAATCACTGCCCGAACACATTTAGGTTATCAACCCTTCTTTACGCAATTCTTTACTCCTTCCCAACTACTCTTACTAGATTTTAGGTTTTAATAAACATGCATGACTGTTTCAACCCCTATTATCAAGAACTAATGCATGAGACTTTCCCCCTCTCAATAAATCTGAAAGTCAATGAAAATGGGGTATGGATTTTACGTGTAGAAATGGAGATGAAGACACTTGCTTTAAAATTTCCCGGACCAGATAATTTGAGGAACAAATTTTAAAGAAAACGAACTTTCTCTCAAGAACCCCTCCTCCCTCTCTCTTGGTTTTGCTTAGAAAAATGGTTAAAATGAGGGGTTAGGGTGTTTTATTAGAAAGGGGGTTGGGTTTTAAATTTTAGAAAATTGAAGCCCGAGCAAGATCTACGGTCGCACTATGCAATCGTCGAATCAGAATGCGTTCCGCATATTGGACCGCAGAACTGACCCCAATCACTGAACATCTCTGCCTGGGTATGCGGTGGAAATGCGGTCCGCATTCTGATTATGTGGTCACATAATGGACCGCATTTATAACAGCAACTTAGACTAACTCTCTGATTAACTATGCGGCAGGAATGCGGTCCGCATACGGATCATGCGATCGCATAATGGACCGCATTTTCAACTTCTATTTTGACAATTCTTTTGCTTCACTATGCGGCAGAAATGCGGTCCGCATAGCTGATATGCGACCGCATTCTGGACCACCAAAATGGAAATTTTTCTGGAAAATTGATTCTTTTGATTTTTAAAAGCTTAGATCACTACCAAGGGTCCGAAGCGCGGCGAGAAAGCTCGCCGCGAAGAATTCTACCCATTCCTAACACATATTCGGAGTCGACACCACGAGTTACTAAATTTTGAGACCAAAAATTATTTACGGGGCCTTACATTCTCCCCCACTTAAAATCATTCGTCTTCGAATGAGGATTTTGAAAATCAGTTGGTTTTTGAATGACATGATATGAAGACTCTCAATATTTTCACTAACTCCCATATAAAAAAAACAAAAATTTTTCCAGAGTTTCCTTTGTAATATGGACATATCCACCTGTCAGAGAGCCTCCGAAACATATTCCCAAGCACCATTACACAATTACAACTATCTCAGCAGCTTGTACACAATTCATTACCTCAACAATTGCACATATTCTATCACCTACTACATTTTGCATATAAACTAGTCACTTCAATGAGTCCCACATAATTTTATCGCTTCAACATACTACATGCATATAAATAAACCATTATCAATCTATACTACCATTAGTTGTTTACTTATCACATGAGTCTTTATAAAACTTCCATTTACCAAAGGGAGGTTCACATGATTCGAGACAATCACAACACACATAATCCTTGCACAGCTTGGGGAATTTCAAGAGTAAAGCATTTAGGAAAGAACCAATTTGAACACAGTATTAGTTTTGTTTTAGAGATAAGAGTTCGAATGATTTCTACTAGACTTGCTCAAACAGATGGGGGGTATTTTTCCTTCATTTCTTTTTCTGCTTCCCATGTGGCTTCCTCAACTTGTTAACTTCGCCATGACACTTTAACAGAGGCAACTTCCTTATTTCTCAACTTACGGACTTGCCTATCAAGAATGGCAACTCGAACTTCTTCATACGACAAGTCTTCATTAACCTCGATAGTCTCGACTGGCACGATGGTGGATGGATCTCCAACCACTTTCTTCAACATGGACACATGGAACACCGAGTGTACTAATAACATTTTAGGAAGCAATTCCAGCCTATAAACCACCTGCCCTACTTGTTGAGCGATCCGATACGGTCCGACATACCTAGGACTCAACTTCCCTTTCTTCCCGAATCGCATGACTCCCTTCATAGGAGACACCCTCAAGAACACCCAATCATCAACTTGAAATTCCAAATCTCTTTGGCGAACGTCCGCATAAGATTTCTGGCGACTCTGAGCAGTTTTCATCCTTTCCTGAATAACTTTAACTTTCTCCATAGCCTAGTACACAAGATCCGGCCCTAGCAATTCTGCTTCACCCACTTCAACCCACCTAATTGGAGACCTACACCTTCTTCCGTACAATGCCTCAAATGGGGCCATCTGAATGCTAGCATGAAAGCTGTTATTGTAAGAAAATTCTATAAGTGGTAAGTGGTCATACCAACTACCTTTGAAATCCAAGACACAAGCCCGCAACATATATTCAAGCGTCTGAATATTCCGCTCGGCCTGATCGTAGGTCTGCGGATGGAAAGTTGTGCTGAGATTCACCTGAGTACCCAAACCTTGTTGAAATTTCTTCCAAAAATTAGCTGTGAACTGGGCCCCTCGATCCGAGATAATAGAAAATGGAGTGCCATGAAGCCTTACTATCTCTTTGATATACAACTTAGCACATTCTTCTACAGTATCGGTGGACTTGACTGGCAAGAAGTGAGCTGATTTGGTGAGTCGATCCACTATTACCCAAATTGAGTCGAACTTGCGCTGAGTGCNGAACATTCAGATACAAAGTTTGCCACACCCCTTTTCATACCGTTCCACCAATAAATCTCCTTGAGACAATGATATATTTTCGTAGAACCTGGGTGCACGGAATACCTAGAATTATGAGCCTCCGCCATCACCCTCTCCCGAAGCTTATCCACATCTGGGACACATAGCCTACCTTGACACCGCAATACACCATCCTCGCCGCCGAGTGAAAATGCCGAAGTTTTGTTATTCAAAACTGCTTCCTTCATCTGAGCCAATGTTGGATCCATAAACTGCTTTTCCTTGACCTCCGCTACGAGAGACAATTCTGCTCTATTATGCACCACAACATTCCCCTCGTTTGATGTCGATAAGCAAACTCCTAAACTGGCCAGTTGATAGATCTCCCGAGCCAAGGGCTTGTGATCCACTCCCAAATGAGCCAAACCACCCATAGATTTCCGACTGAGAGCGTCGGCAACCACGTTTGCCTTCCCTGGATGGTACAAAATGTGCATATCATAATCCTTGAGCAATTCTAACCACCGTCGCTGCCTTAAATTCAGTTCCATCTGCTTGAACAAATACTGGAGACTCTTGTGGTCTGAGAACAGATCCACATGGACCTCATAAAGATAATGCCGCCATATTTTCAAAGCAAGCACAACTGCCGCAAGCTCCAAATCTTGCGTCGGATAATTCTTCTCGTGATTCTTGAGCTGCCTCGAAGCATACGCTATAACCTTCCCATGTTGCATCAACACACATCCCAAACCAACCCTGGAGGCATCGCAATAAACCACAAATCCTTTCGTGACTTCTGGCAAGGCCAATATTGGCGTCGAGGTCAACCTTGACTTTAGTTCCTGAAAACGTTTCTCACAAGCGTCAGACCATTAGAACCTAGCCGCTTTCTGCGTCAATTTAGAAAATGGGGAGGCAAGGGTCGAGAATCCCTCCACAAACCTTCGATAATACCCTACCAAACCCAAGAAGCTACGAATCTCCGTCGGGGTCGTGGGTCGAGGCCAATCCTTCACTGCTGCAATCTTCTGGGGGTCTACCTGAATCCATTCACTGGAAACAACATGACCCAATAAGGTAACGGACCTCAACCAAAACTCACATTTTGAAAATTTATTATACAATTGGTGCTGACGAAGAGTCTGCAATACTGCTCTGAGGTGATTAGCATGATCCTTCATGCTCCGTGAATAAACGAGGATGTCGTCAATGAAGACAATCACAAAGGAGTCTAGAAATGGCTTGAAAACCCGATTCATAAGGTCTATGAAAGCTGCCGGGGCATTGGTTAGCCCAAAAGACATGACCAAGAATTCGAAGTGACCATAGCGGGTCCTGAAGGCGGTCTTAGGAATGTCCTACTCTCTGATCTTCAATTGGTGATACCCGGACCGCAGATCAATTTTGGAAAAGAACTTTGCACCTTGCAATTGGTCGAACAAATCATCTATCCGAGGCAAAGGTTATTTATTCTTAATGGTGACTTTGTTAAGCTTCCGATAATCAATGCACATCCGAAGCGACCCATCCTTCTTTCTGACAAAAAGAACCGGAGCACCCATTGGCGACACACTCGGTCGTATGAACCCCTTCTCTAATAAATCCTTCAGCTGCTCCTTTAACTCTCTTAAATCTGCTGGCGCCATTCTGTATGGTGGAATAGATATTGGCTGAGTGTCCGGCAATACATCATTCCCGAAATCAATTTCCCTATCTGGCGGAATCCCTGGAAGCTCATCCGAAAACACTTCAAAAAACTCATTCACAACTGGCACGGACTCGGGGACAGACAGTTCTGAAGTGGTGTCCGCCACCCGGACCAAATGATAGATACACCCCTTCTTTATCATCTGCGAAGCCTTAAGGTAAGAAATAAACCTACCCTTTGGCACCACACCATTTCCTTTCCATTAAATAACCAGCTCGCTAGGGAACTCAAGTCTCACGACTCTCGTTCGGCAGTCAAGTTTGGCAAAGCACGAATAAAGCCAGTCCATCCCCATGATTACATCAAAATCTACCATTCCAAGCTTAATAAGATCGGTCGTGGTAACACGACCACACACCGTGACAACATAATTCCTATAAACTCGTGAGGGTGTAATAGAATCACCAACCGGAGTCAATATAGAGAACGGCTCATGAAGCTATTCGGGTTATGTCCCAAAAATTGAAGCAATGAATGGGGTGACATAAGACAAAGAGGACCCCGGATCAATAAGACCATAACAATCAATGGCCTGAACAGAGAAGATACCTGTAACAACATCTGGAGAAGCCTCAGCACTCTGGCGACCACTCAAAGCATAGAACCGGCTAGGTCCACCCCTACCGCGAGCTCCACCCCTAGCTGCACCGTGCCCTGCTAGAGCTGGAGGACGCACTGATGATGTAGAAACTAAAGAACCGGATGATTGGGAAGATCCCCTGCCCATACCCTGACTGGGCGCACGGCAGTCCCGCTGGATGTGACCTCTGATCCCGCACCTATAACATACCGGGATATCCAAATAGCAAGTCTCTGTATGAAATCTCCCACACTTGGCGCATGTGGTTCCACCCTGCTGCTGAGACCTCACTCCTGAACGACTGGACTGGCGGGACCTCCTACTGTCTGAACCTGGTCTCGAGTGACTGCTCTGCTGATAACTGTGCACAGATGGCGGTGCACTCGCTGAAGACTAAGCATATGACTGGGATGGCCCTGATGACCCTCTCCCCGAAACTGGTCTCCCTGAGTGACCCATTGACCGGGCCCTGCTGCTACTCTCCCTTTCTGCCCGAATCTTCAACTTCCTAGCCTCTGTGGCCTGAGCGAATCCTACAATCTTTCCATAATTCATATCTGAGTGCAAGGCCGCTGTAGGAGCCTCATTCACCACCAAACGACTAAGTCCCTGAACGAAACGCCGAACCCGAGCATCCATGGTCGACACTAACTGAGGAGCATACTTGGACAACCTCACAAACTCCATGTGGTACTCCCAAACACTCATACTGCCCTGTTTGAGAACCTCGAACTCAGTGGCACGGGCTGCCATTGTCTCGGCAGGCAAGAAGTGGTCCATAAAGGCATCTACAAACTCATCCCACCTAGCCGGAGGTCTTCCCTCCTCACGGGAATCCTCCCACATCTCAAACCACGAACGCGCTGCTCCCCTCAACCTGTATGAAACCAACACAACCCCCTCTATCTCTGTAGCCTTCATCACTCGAAGGGTCTTATACATATCACCAAGGAAATCCTGCGGATTGGCCTCTGGGTCTGTGCCTGAGAATTCTGAAGGGGCCAACCGCAGAAACAGGTGGATTCTGGAGCTGGCGGAATCTCCCTGTCCGCTAGAGGACACAGGGGCATCATGAGATCTCTAGGCCTGGGTGGCCACTAACTGGGTCAACATACGGATGGCTCATCTAAGGTCCCCATCAGAAACCCCGGGACTGGAAGCTGGAACTGTATCAAAATCAGGAATATTGGCCGGAGGGATGGTGGCACCCTATGACGCAGCCGGAATAGGAATGCTTGGATCTGGAATAGATGGGCCGGGCATATTCAAGGCCGGTGAGTCACTCTCACCCACAGCATCAGGTACATGATTCACAGCCACACTTGGGGTGGCGTCGGCCCTAAGGCCGAGTCTAGCTTTCTTCTTGGGTGCCATTTCTGAAAATTTCGGAACAAGGCACGAGTTAGACATAAAAACTTCGACTTTCACTTCACCGCACGATATAGAATAACAAAGAAGTGGGTAAATTCCTAAATGTCCATGCAGCCCCCTACTTATAGATGTGGTCGACAACACACCGATAAGAAGGGCTCTACTAGACACGGCTCCGAGACATCCTAGGACACTTTAAAACCTGAGGCTCTGATACCAAGTTTGTCACGCCCCAAACTCGAGGGACGTGACCGGCGCTCGACCGGGTATCCCCAGTCAAGCGGACCTGGGTGCCTTTCGTATCCCACGTATTACCCCTCATCTTCCATTACTTATTAACCAAGTGAAATGACCATACGATTAATTTAGAACACCAATTCATTTCAAAACATAAACAAGGTACATGGTTACTAACGTGGTTTACATTTTACATTGCCCCTATATACAAAATACATATTACATAAGTTCATGACCCACGTTTCCTATCTACGGAGCCTCTACAGATGAAAGAAGTTACTGCAATATTTGTCGGTAACAAGGCTCTGGCGATACCTTTTACAACAGCAAAATAAAACTACAGAAACAAGCGGCCTGAGCCACGTAGGGCCCCGAGAGGAATGGGGTTCACCAAAACAACTGACAGAAGACGAAGAGGGAGCTACGATCGGTGGGCTGAAGTACCTGCTGCAGATCCACCTACAATCATAACACGAATGTAGCACCCCCGGCAAAAGGGACGTTAGTATACTGGAATTGTACTGGTATGTATGAACAAACTTTGCACCAAGTAAACTCAAGCCATACACAAGTAAGTAACAGTAATAGAAACAACAATCAAATCCATAAAGAAAGAACAATCAAGCCAAACAAGTTTTTCAAACTCTC
>MU757861.1:145421-159282 GCA_026770625.1 Nicotiana glauca
GGGGGGGGGGGGGGGACCTTTCCCCTTTGGATATAATATTTGGTAATTTAATGCCTTGTACGTCAGGTGACGGGCGCATACTTGAGCTAATTGCTAAAACCCCAATTTTTTACTTAAGATATTGAGACAGAGTTTCTTTTGAAATTGCTTATTTCTACTTGAAATTATAAACTGTGTTAGATTAGAAAAGTATGTTTGGTTGATTTAAATTGCCTATTAGCTCAAGTTGTCTTAACTGTACTACCTGAAGCATGTTAGGCTAGCACTACCTTATGTTTGTACTTTCGTACTTCATTTCTGAATATCTTCTGGTTGCGGATGCGCATTTATATTGAGACTACAGATGTGGGATTCCGGTAGCACCCCTTGTTTGTTTACTTTGGGACTACGGGTTAGATTCCCAGCAGATCCCCCCTGCACTTTTACTATGGGACTACTGGTTAGATTCCCGATAGATCCCCCCTGCACTTTTACTTTGGGACTACAGTTTAGATTCCCGGAAGAGCCTCCCCTGCACATTGATAGTTGGACTACGGGACGGTATCCCGGGAGATCCTTTGGATATTCTTATATGATGGACTACGGGACGTTATCTCGGGAGCCCCTCGGACGGTTGATGAAATAGATTACAAGACGTTATCCTGGGAGATCCTAGTTGTTGGAACTTATATTGAGTTGTTTCACTGTGTGTTACCTTATTCTCCACATGCTCTTGTTTCTTCGTATAACTTGTCTTACTTCATAATTTTATTCGTTATTTCTGTATATTTCATGATGTTGCAAGTTTTATTATTATATTTTATCTCAGTAGGACCTTGACCTTCCTCATCACTACCAAACCGGGGTTAGGCTTGGCACTTATTGAATAACATTGTGGTGTACTCTTGCCCTTCCTGCGCATGTTTTTCATGTGAAGATCCAGGTTCCTCAACTCAAGCGCACTATCCTTGAGGCAGGGAGAGCTACGGAGACTTCGAGGTATATCTGCAGCGTCCGCAGACCGATGAGTCTCCTTCTTTATTCTATCTGTGGTACTTAGTTTTCTATAGTACCCTTGATGTAGACACTGGAGATTAGAGCATTTACAGTACTTCTTTAGCCTGTGTTTCCCGTGAGTTTCCGGTTTTTGGGATGGTGTTGCAGACTTCCGCATTTCTTTTGAGTTGTATAGGCCCAGTGGCCTTTATATGAAGTTATTATTTTACTTGTTCAGTTTTAATTAATTATTCCACAAGTTGGGTTTTTATTCCGTATTGTTAGGCTTACCTAGTTATAGGTACTAGGTGCCCTCATGACATGTTCATGGAGGGAGAACTGGGGTCGTGGCAATAACAGCTTCTGTATGGAAATTTCAGGCCAATAAACCACAAGCTCAAAAAGCATCCCTGTATCATTATATTATTTCTTGAATAAGCTCATCAAATTTTACTATAGTAGTAATTTTAAGGAATTTTTACCTCTTATAGCAAAGGTTAGCACCTTATTTATTTTAAATAAATATCATTTAAAAAATTATATTCTATAGATACCTTTTAAAGTTTATAGAAAAATAGTTAATTTTTGTTACCTCGTAGCCCTAAGCCACTAAATACGCTATTCAGTTACACTATTTTCTTTCTCTCTCTACTTTGATACGTCCCATTCTCTTTCCCATCCCATAAAAATTTTCGCTCTCCTCCTCCTTCTAACGACATCTTCTTAACTGAAAAAATTTCCCAATAATAATTAATTGCAGATTATATATTTTCAAACAACGGTGTGCTCAAAGTATTGTACTTTCTGAACAAAAGATCTATACATTGCTTGGTCTTCAAGTTGAGAGGTTGTTCATTATCGATATTAGAAAGCAGTTTCTATAGATCTTTGAGCAAATTCCGATATGTCTACCGAAAATGAAGTTGTCTGACGCCGTACGGAACTCGCCGACTATCGAAAGAAGCTCTAATTGGTTACAAGGCGGAAATTAGGTTTTGTTCTTGAGCAAAGACGACGGAGTTTGGTGTTGAGCAACTTGATATTCTGTTAATATATTTCAATGTATCACGTTGTATTTTCATGTATTTTATTGTATTTATTGTCTTTTTTTCTATTATTATTAATGTATCTCGATATATTTCGTATATTTCATTGTATTCACTATCTTTTTTTAATTGTGTTTCAATGTATCCCGTTGTATTCTATGTATTTAATTATATTCACTTTCTCGCTATATGCCATGAATGTATTCATATGTTTTTTTATCAATATAATTTATGCATTCAGATGTATTATATAATTCCTCTAAAGATTGCTATGTTTTTTGGTTATTTTTCAGTTGAGAATCTTTTATATAACCGAAAATACAAATTTTGTGTGTTATAATTAAGTTTGTTGAGTTATATTAGAAGTCTATTATGTTAATTGATAAACTTTTCGTTTAAAAACAGTGTAATCCCTGTTTCATGTCGTGAATACATTAATCTATCCAGCTGTAATCCTATGTTTTACACGATGAATACAGTCGAATACACTCAAATACAACAACTGATTAGCTGGATTTCCCTAATTCACGCCTATTTTTGCTACTATATTCATGAATACAATAGCTTAAATACATAAAATACATCTTATAACATCAGCAAAGATATCTATAATTCATAATATAGCAAATGGTATCTATTGATAGCTAATTACACTAAAAGATAGTGCTTTATGAAAATTTCACTAATTTTAAAGTAGGAAATTTATTATTGCTTCTAAAGTAGCAGTTCTTTCCAGTTTTATTATTGCTTTTATAGGAAACACCGTGCGCGCTATAAACTGCCAACATCCTCAAGTCATGTTTTCAGTACCTTATAACATCACCTCAATAGTGTAAATTGACACACCCATACAGGATAAATTAGGGGTGGGCAACGGTCGGTTCAGTTCGGTTATGAATATTATCGGTTTTGCCTATCAGTTATCGATTTATAAATGTGATAAACCGATAAACAAACCGATAAGATATTAGTTATCGGTTATCGGTTAATCGGTTCGGTTATCGGTATATCCAATAAGGTAAAACTAAAATTAAGTGTGCTGATATATATTACCATGGCCTTTACCAAAGCGCACAGAGGTTGAAGTCAAGCAATTGGTGGAAGCTGTAAGGCGGAACAACTCCTAAATGTTACAGTATTAACCATTTCTTTCCTTCACAATTATAATATCTTATGTCTTGTAAACTTGAGGCCGATGTGGATGGAAATGGCTCAATTGACTACACTGAATCAATTCATCACCGCCACCATGCATAAGCACATGCTAGAAAGAGTCGAAAATCTATTTACTGCATTTCAGTATTTTGATAAAGATGACAGTGGGTACGTACTATGTGTATATCCTACACACATGAGAAATCAGATATAAACACTATAACACTAAACAGTACAACAAAGTTGTGACATTAACATATCGAGTATTAGCAAATTCTATGATCATCAACTACACATTAACCCAAATGGAACACAATGCCGATGTAACTAATTTACAACAAGATATCCCACTTACAAAACAGCTAGAGAATCCAATGCCACTTCAGGATTTGGTAGCAAACCAACAACTAAAGCCAAAATCTGAAAGTACCACATCTCCAAACACAACATCACAGATGAAGCAACTGAAAATTTAGCAGTAGTTTGTTTTTATCAACTGACTGAATCGAAATATCAGCAGTACAACTACACATCTACACCCCTTCCCCTTCATAATTTTGTCTATTCTATACTTAATCTACTGAACTTGTGAATGAAATGGATCTTAACTTTGTTTATGTATTTGTTCCTTATACATTCAATTTATTAAAAATTAAAAGAGGCTTAAAAAATCCATGTATTGATTCCTATTCTCTTTAGGTATTTGCAGCAGACAGCAGTCCTAAAAAGGCAGTTAAGAGCAATACCAGAAAAGAGAAGCTTTAGTTTCTTGCTATTCACATTTGATAAACGAAAAGGAGAAATTGGATACCTATATAACTAAAGATTTAGAATATCATTCATGTAAATATGAAAATATTGATTTCTAAGGGTAGCCTAAATCAGTGTTTCTAACATACCAAACTAAGGCGAATTCAGAAATGGGATATGAAACACTGACCTTAGTGCAATGCTCTGCCGAAAAAGGATGTGACGACCCGGCCGCTCTGCTTAAGAATTTATGCCCCGATCCGCTATTAACTATTTCTCTAAGTTCATTTCTGCTATTTTGGTTTGTCGGGGCGTTTGGTGTTGGGTTTCAGAGAGTTTTGGGACACGTAGTCCCTAAATTAAAGCTTAAGAGTTGAAAAGTGGTCCGTACTCGGAACAGTGTGAAGACGGCCTCGTAATGGAAATTTGATGGTTCCGTTAGCTCCATTAGGTGATTTCGGGGTTGGGAGAGTGTTCTGGATGTATTTTGGAGGTCCGTAGCTAATTTAGGCTTGAAATGCGGAAGATTGAATTTTTGAAGTTTTCAGTTTGATAGTGGGATTTTGATCTGAGGGTCGGAATTGAATTCCGGAAGTTGCAGTAGCTCCGTCATGTCATTTGGGATGTGTGTGTAAAATTTCAGGTCGTTTGGACGAGGTTTGGTTATGGTTTTTATCGAAAGCGTGTTTTGGTAGAATTTGAAGTTCTTAGGATTAAATCATTGATTAATTCTAGTTTCCGACATTGTTTTAGGTGGTTTAAAGGTTGTTAGAAGTTTGAATGAGGTTATGGAATATGTCTGTATGTTTGGTTGAGGTCCCGGGTGCCTCGGGTGTGTTTCGGATGCTCAACGGGTCTTTTCGTCCTATTTTGAACTACTATTGCTGCTTCTGGTATGACTTCATCGCGTTCGCGAAGGCTTGTCTTAACCAGCTGGAATTTCCTTCTTCGCGTTCGCATCGCTTCACTCATGTTCGCATGGCTTTGGCCTTTTCTTGTTCGTGTTCGCGTCCTCCTCCTAGCGATCGCGAGAGTAAATTTGCAGGAGGACTGGTCTCTTCATCGCGTTCGCGTGTAACGCTTCGCGTTCGTGTAGCTTCATGACCCCAAGTCTTTGCATTCACGTTCTGCTCCTCCCGAATGCGAAGGGCGTTTTTGGCGACTTTAATTTTTCTTATTCGCGAATGCCTTAAATGCTTGGGCAGTATTAAATCATTCAAAGATGAGGGTTTGCCATTTTTATCAAAATACAAGCTTGGGAGCTCGGATTTGGGGGAAATTTCGAAGGTTTTTCGAGGAAAACGATTGGGTAACGATTCTCTACTCTCCTATTCTTAGAACCCACTAATCTAATCACGAATTCTTCCTTAATTTCGGATTTTTGAATGAAAAATGAGTAAAACTTCATAGCGTAGTTTGGGTGGGTGTTTGACCTCCGATTTGGGAGATTTTTATATGCTTAGACTCGTGAGAGTACAAGGGTTCTGAAAATATGATGAAAATTATTTGATTCCGAGACATTGGACTGAAGGGCATTTTGATCATTTTACGTAAATTCGCGTCGTAGCTTTAAATTAAATAGTAGAATCAGTTGCTTGAGATGTTATTTACGATATGTAATTGAATCAAATAGATTTGGGCTATTTGGAGTTGGATACTCGTGGCAAAAGTGTGATTTCGAGTGGATTTTGGAGTCGGTTTGAGGTAAGTGGCTTGTCTAACCTTGTGTGGGGGACCTTTCCCCTTAGGATATGATATTTGCTATTTGAGTGCCTTTTACGTGAGGTGACAAGTGCGTACTTGAGCTAATTGTTGAAAATTCAGTTTTTTTACTTAATATATCGAGACTGAGTTTCTTTCATATTTGCCTTATTTTACTTGCAATTATAACCTGTGTTAGATTAGAAAAGCATGATTAGTTGATTCAACTTGCCTAGTTGTTTAAGTTTCTTTGACTGTACTACGTGAAGCATGCTGGGCTAGTACTACCTGTTGCTTGTCTTTTGTACTTCATTTATGAATATCTTCTGGTTGTGGTTGGCATTTACACTAGGACTATGGATGTGGGATTCCGGTAGCTCCCCCCCTTATTCGTTTACTTTGGGACTACGGGTTAGTTCCCGGTAGATCCCCCTGCACTTTTACTTTGGGACTACGGGTTAGATTCCCGATAAATCCCCTCGCACATTGATAGTTGGACTACAAGACGATATGCTGGGAGATCCCTGTTGTTGGTACTGATATTGAGCTGTTTCACTATATGTTACCTTATTCTCTGCGTGCTATTGTTGCTTCGTATAACTTATCTTACTTCATAATTTTATTAGTTGTTTCTGTTTATTTCATGTTGTTGCAAAGTTTATTACTATATTTTATCTCAGTAGGGCCCTGACCTTCCTCATCACTACTCAACCGAGGTTAGGCTTGGCACTTACTGAGTATCACTGTGGTGTACTCATGCCCCTTCTGCGCATGCTTTTCATGTGTAGATCAGGGTACCTCCACTCAGGCGCACTATCCTTGAGGCGGAGAGATCTAGCCGAGACTTCGAGGTATATCTGCTGCATCCGCAGACTAGGAATCTCTATTCTATTCCAACTTTAGTAGAAAGTTTATCCTTTCTTATAGTTGTTTAGACATTCTGGAGTTAGAGCAGTGTATTACATTTCTATTAGCCTGTGGTTCCCGTGAGTTTCGAGGTTTTGGGAAAGTGTTGCATACTTCCGCATTTCTTTGAGTTGTATATGCTAAGTGGTACTTATATACCGTTTTCCTTCTAGTTTTGTTTAGTTTAATTAAATATTTTCGTAAGTTATATTATTTCCGCATTATTAGGCTTACCTAGTCGTAGGGACTAGGTGCCATCACGACATGTTCATGGATGGCTAACTGGGGTTGTGACAAGTTGGTATCAGATCTCTAGGTTCATAGGAGTGAAAGGAACACAAGCCGGTTTATTAGAGTCTCGCTGATCACTACGGAGACGTTTGTACTTATCTACAACAGGCTATGTAATTGTTTAGGAAAAATCTTCATTTTATATGATTTCCTTGTCGTGGGGTATTTTTTACATCAATTCTAAACTTTTGTCTCCTATTATCTCACAGATGGTGAGGACACGTGCTACTCGAGATGATCAGGAACATGTGCCCCCTACTGCAACCGTCAGAGGCTGGGGTATAGGAGATGTTGAGGACATACATGTGGTGAAGCCAGAGCACCTGCGTGAGCTGTTGCCAAGGCACTACCAGTAGATCGAGCCGGAGCCCAGGCACCTGGCACGCCTACTACTGCCACTACTACTCCAGCTCTCCAGGAGACTTTGGCTCAGTTCATGAGTATGTACACCACCTTGGCTCTGGCAGGGTTGATTCCCCTTGCTGCAGCCACATCCCAGGCCGGAGGAGGAGCACAGACTTCTGCATTCTTGCATTGCCTGTAATGCCAGTTTAGCCCGAGGACTAGTCAACTGCTTTAGAGGACGAGCAGCGGAGACTTGAGAGGTTTAAGAAGTATGACCCCCCAGTGTTTAGTGGATTAACATCAGACGGAGCCTTATATTTCTAGAGGAGTGCCACCATATTCTTCACACTATGGGCAAGTAGAGTCCAGCAGGGTTTCCTATACTGCTTTTCAGCTTCGGGGAGCCACCGATGATTGGTGGCACACTTATGAGATAGACAGTCCAGTCGAGGCTGCTTCACTGACATGGACCCAGTTCTCAAATCTGTTTATGAGAGACTTTGTCCCCTAGAGTCTCATGGACGCATGGCGCGCAATGTTTGAGCATTTGCGCTAGGGTGCTATGGCCATTTTGGAGTATGCTATACGTTATACCAGGTTGGTCAGGCATGCACCGGCCTTGGGTTCTACAGTCCGTGAGAGAGTTCATAGGTTCATTAAGGGTATTATCCCACCCATCCTATCTAGCATGGCTCGAGAGTTGGAGATAGACATTCCTTACCAGTAGGTAGTGAGCACTGCAAGGAGTATCGAGGGTATGCTTACCAGGGAGCGAGTCGAGAGGGAGGCCAAGAGGTCTCGAGAGTCGAGCCATTACTCTGGTGCCCGTACCCCAACAGCAGGTCGTCATGGTAAGGGTTAGATGGGTCACCCCGTTCATTCAGCTCTTCCAGCAGCCAGTAGTGCTCCAGCTCCGCCTATACCTCATGAGCCTTACTATGCACCTCCACTTTCTAGCGTGACTCCAACGTTGGGTGCTTCCAGAGGTTAGTCCAGCAGACCTAGCCCTAGTCAGTCACAGCCACCGAATACTCCCAGAGTTTTTTTCGAGTGTGGTGATACATTCTATATGGTTAGGGACTTCCCCAGACTTGGTAGGGGTGCATCTTTACAGACTGGTCAGCCATAACATACTTCTCAAAGTTCTCAGGCCATGATCACAGCTCTAGCTAATACCCCATCTGCCAAGCCAGCTAGGGTCAGAGGTAGGGGGATAGAGGCCGCCCTCGAGAGAGGGGTCGGGCCAGATATTATGCTATTCCTGCTCGTACCAATATTGTTGCCTCCGACTCCGTCATTACAGGTATTATCCTGGTTTGTCACAAAGAGGCATCAATTCTATTCGATCCAGGCTCTTCTTATTCTTATGTGTCTTCTTACGTTGCTCCGCATTTGGGTGTGCCATGGGATTCTTTGAGTGCCCCCATTTATGTTTCTACGTCTGTGGGGGATTCTGTTGTTGTGGACTGCATTTATCGATCATGTCTGGTTACTATTCGTGGTTTTGAGACCAGAGCGGATTTATTGTTACTCGGTATGGTTGATTTTGATATTATCTTTGGCATGGACTGATTGTCGCCCCAATTTGCAATTATTGATTGTCACTCCAAGACCGTGATGCTGGGTATGTCAGGTATTCTGCGTGTTGAGTGGAGTGGTACGTCAGATCACACTCCCAGTAGAGTTATCTATTTTCTTAAAGCTCAGCAT
Source organism: Nicotiana glauca (assembly GCA_026770625.1). Classification (NCBI taxonomy): domain Eukaryota; kingdom Viridiplantae; phylum Streptophyta; class Magnoliopsida; order Solanales; family Solanaceae; genus Nicotiana; species Nicotiana glauca. The sequence continues at coordinate 154,301 of MU757861.1, forward strand.
ATGGTTGAGAAGGGGTGTGTTATGTATTTAGCTTATGTGAGAGATGTCATTGCTCATACCCTTTTTGTTGATTCAGTCCCAGTACTGTGGGATTATCCTGATGTGTTTCCAGTTGATCTTCCGAGCATGCTGTCTGATAGAGATATTGATTTTGGCATTGATTTGTTGCTGGACACTCGGCCCATTTTCATTCCTCCATACCATATGGCTCCTTCTGAGTTGAAGGAGTTGAAGGATCAATTATAGGAATTTCTTGATAAGAGCTTTATTCATTCTAGTGTTTTACCGTGGGGTGCTCCTGTCTTGTTTGTGAAGAAAAAATATGGTTCCATGCATATGTATTGATTATCGCCATTTGAACAAGGTTATAGAGAAGAATCGTTACCCTTTGCCTCGTATTAAGGATCAGTTTGAAAAGCTTCAGGGTGCACATGTGTTTTCTAAGATTGACTTGTGCTCAGGTTACCATCAGTTGAAGATTCAGGAGCCAAATATCTCGAAGACTACCTTCGGGACTCGGTATGGCCATTACGAGTTTCTTGTTATGTCTTTTGGGTTGTCCAATGCCCCAACAACATTGATGCATTTGATGCACAGTGTGTTCAGGCCATATCTCGACTCATTCGTCATTGTTTTCATAGATGATATTCTTGTATACTCCCAGAGTTGGGAAGATCATGACCAGCACCTGAGGACAGTGCTTCAGACCCTGAGAGAGAAGAAGTTATATGCAACGTTCTCAAAATGTGAGTTTTGATGGAGTTCGGTGTCATTCTTAGGCTACGTGGTTTCGAGTGAGGGCATTCAGGTGGATCAGTGAAAGATAGAGTTCCTGCAGAGTTGGCCTAGGCCCTCATCAGCTATAGAGATTCACAATTTCCTTGGCTTGGCGGGTTACTATAGTCGTTTTGTGGTGGGATTTTCATCGATTGCGGCCCCCTATGACTAGAATGACCCATAAGGGTTCCCCATTTCATTGGACAGATGAGTGTGAGGCGAGCTTTCAGAAGCTCAAGACAGCTTTGACTACAACCCCAATTTTGATGTTCCCTACCAGTTCGGGGTCTTATACTGTCTATTGTGATGCCTCGAGGGTTAGCCTCATAGCGGTGTTGATGCAAGATGGTAAGGTGATTGCCTATGCGTCTAAATAGTTTAAGATACATAAGAAGAATTACCCTGTCCACTGCCTTGAGGTAGCCGCTATTTTTCACGCCTTGAAGATCTGTCGTCATTATTTGTACGGTGTGCCTTGTGAGATCTATACTGACCATCGTAGTTTGTATCACTTGTTCAAGCTAAAGGATCTAAATATGCATCAGAGGAGATGGTTAGAGTTGCTGAAGGATTATGATATTATTATTCTCTATCACCCGGGCAAGGCCAATGTGGTGGCAGATGCCTTGAGTCGCCGAGCGGAGAGTATGGGGAGTTTTGCATATTTACCAGCTTCAGAGAGGCCTATGGCGATGGATGTGCAGGCCTTAGCCAGCCAGTTTGTGAGATTGTATATTTTGGATCCCAGTCGGGTTCTAGCTTGTGTGGTTTCCCGGTCTTCCTTATTTGATCGTATCTGGGAGCAACAGTATGAATATACTTATTTTCCCGTCTTTAAGGACAAGTTTCAGTGTGGAGATTGCATAGATTTGGTCATCGGAGATGACGGGGTATTGAGGATGCAGGGGCGGATTTTTGTGCCCAATGTTGTTGAGCTTCGAGAGTTGATTTTAGTAGAGTCCCATAGTTTGCGGTATTCCATCCATCTGGGTGCCCGGGAAGATGTATCAGGACTTAAGGCAGCACTATTGGTGGAGGTCGACGAAGAAAGATATAGTGGGTTATGTGTCTAGATGCCTTAACTACCAGCGGGTCAAGTGTGAGCTCCAGCGACCGGGTGGGTTACTTCAGCAGATAGAGATTCCGGAGAGGAAATGGGAGCGCATCACCATGGACTTTGTATCTGTACTCCCACAGAGCATGAAGAAGTTTTATGCCATTTGGGTTATTGTAGATCGGTTGACCGAGTCCGCTCACTTTATTCCTGTGTGTACCACTTATTCATCGGAGCGGTTGGCAGAGATTTATATTTGAGAGATCATCAGTTTGCATGGTATTCTATTTTCTATTATTTCAGACAGAGGCACTCAATTTACATCGCAGTTCTGGAGATCTGTGTAGCAGGAGCTAGGTACTCGGGTGGAGTCGATCACAACATGTAAGGCCCCGTAAAAGTTTGTGCTAAAAAACTAGTAGCTCGTAGTGCCAAGTTCCGAATATGTGTTAGGAATGTGTAGTTGAGCACAACATGTAAGACCCTTTTTACTGATTTTGCACTTAAAAATCAAGAATCAAAATTTTCCAGAAAATTGTCATTATGCGGTCACAGATCAGGTATGCGGACTGCATTTCTACCGTAGAGTTAATCAGAGAGTTAGTCGAAATTGATGTTGAAAATGCGGTCCATTATGTGATCGCATAATCCATATGCAGACCGCATAACTGTCGCATAAATTCCTCAAAGGATTTGTCATGTTCAGTTCTGCGGTGCATTATGCGACCGCAGAACAGGAATGCAGACTGCGTTTCCGCTTGGGAATCATTCCCGTCGCATTCCCAAGCAGAAACACTCCGAGTTTTGGGACACTTCTACGGTCAAATTTGTGGACCGCATTTCGATTTTGCGATCGCAAAGTGCGACCGCAGATCCTGCTCGGGCTTCTAAATTTTCTAAATTTTAAACCCGACCCCCTTTTTAATAAAACACCTCAACCGCTCATTTTAATCACATTACTGGGCAAAATAAGAGAGAGGGAAGAGAGGGTTCTTGAGAGATAAAGCAATCTTCATCAATTTGATTTTCCAAAGTTACCCAGGCCCGAATATTCTTGAGTATTATCTTCATCTCCATTCATGCAGGTAAGGTCCCCACCTCTTTTTCATTGATTTTCAGATTTTAATAAAAAGGGAGATTATTATGCATTGATTCTTGGTAATAGGGGTCTAAACACTCATGCATGTCTATTAAAACCTAAAATCTAGTAAGAGTAATTAGGTGGGAGTAAAGAATTGTGTAAAGGAGGGTTGATAACCTAAATATGTTTGGGTAGTGATTATGAACTTTGATTCTAAGAAATATGTATTAATTTTTGCACTACATTGACGTTGCCAGGCTTTTTGGTAAAGTTGGAAGTAGATATTAAAAGGAAATTCGGCTCTAGTTACGTATGGCTAACCTTGATCTCTGTAGAATCGCCTTGTTTGGTGTACGGATGTTTGGTATATGCTGTATGCGTGATTGTGCTTGTTGTAATAATTGAGGAACCAATGACGAAAGAAAATCGTAAATGATGCAACTGGAATAATTGTGATAACCATATCTATGGCTTATTGTGGGCAATCATCGTTGTGATGTAAAACACATGTGAATTGTTGGATATGATAGAAAATAGTATTTATCGTTGTGTAAATACTTGTAAATTGTTGTTGTTATTTCTTAAGAAGTGTTGTTGTTGATCTTTGTGAATTGTTGATTGTTGTTGTGTTGTTGGTGAATTGTGACTGTACGGTGGGATCGGGTTGCACGCCGCAACACGAAGTTATAAGGTGCGGGTTGTGGTGATAAGGGTGGCCGAGGTAATAAAGGTGGAAAGTGATCGAAATCACTATTGAAATAAACATTTGAGCAAATTGTGAAATCATTGACGTGGAAGTGTGGAAGGGGGAAACAAGAGAGATTGAAAACTTGTTTGGCTTGATTGTTCCTTTTCTTGTGCCTTTTGATTGTTGTTTCTAATACTGTTACCTACTTATATATGGCTTGAGTTTACTTGGAGCAAGTTTGTTCATACATACCAGTACAATTCAAGTTTACTGACGTCCCTTTTGCCGGAGGCTCTACATTCGTGTTATGATTGTAGGTGGATCCATAGCAGGTACTCCAGTCCATCGACTGTAGCTCTTCATCACTCCCTGTCAGCTGAATTGGTGAGCCCCTTTCCTTTCGGGGCCCTGCGTGGCTCATGCCGCTTTCGTTTTGGGATCTTATTTTGATATTTGTATAAGGTATAGTCGTGGCCTTGTTATCAACAAGTACGACATCATCCCTTTTTCATGTTTAGAGGATCCGTAGAGAGGAAATGTGGGTCATGAACTTATGTTATATGTATCTTACACGTTGGGATATGTAAAGTTTAAACCACGCTATGAATCATGTACCATATGTATGTTTTGTAATAAAAAGGTGTTTTGATTACAAATGGTTATTTCTCTTGGCTAGTAAGTAATGAAAAATGCGGGGTAACACGTGGGGTAGGAGAGGCACCCAGGTTCGCTTGACTGGGGCTACCCGGTCAAGCGCCGGTCATGTCCCTCGGATTCAGGGCGTGACAAACTTGGTATCAGAGCCTCAGGTTTTAAAAGAGTCCTAGGATGTCTCGGAGCCGTGCCTGGTAAAGCCCTTCTTATCGGTGTGTTGTCGACCATATCTATAAGTAGGGCGCTACACGGGCATTTAGGAAACTATCCTCTTCTTTGTTTTTCCATATCGTGCATTGAAGTGGAAAGTGGAAGTATTTACGTCTAACTCGTGCTTTGTTCCGAAATTTTAAAAAAATGGCACCTAAGAAGAAAGCTAGACTCGGCCTTGGGACTGACGCTACCCCAAGTGTGTTTATGAATCATGTACCTGATGGCGTGGGTAAGAGTGACTCCCTGGCCTTGAATCTGGCCGGCCCATCTATTCCAGATCCAAGCATTCCTGTTCCAGCTTCCGGTCCTGGGGTTTCTGATGGGGACCTTAGAGGAGCCATCCGTATGTTGACCTAGTTAGTGGCCGCCCTGGCCCAGAGATCTCACATATACTCTGAATAGTCTCGAACCAACTGTAATAACCCATACTTGCAACCTCGGGTGCAATCACATGATATACTACATTACCCAAATACTCGAAACAATAATTTCTATCCATAGCCGTTGCCCACAAC